>JAQIUQ010006949.1:0-155659 GCA_030378365.1 Hybognathus amarus | reverse complement strand
TAACATAGTGTTGCTGCTCACACTACAGATTGTATATTAGCTACTTTAGGCTATAAAATATAAATATTATTAATATTTTATTACATAGCTATTTATATATTTATATTATTAATTCACATATCGCGTGTCCGCTTTTGTCTAAGTGGTTCAAGGCTATTTAACGAAGTCTAGCTATTTAATTTAACAAAGTGGCGCTGCTCACACTACAGATTGTATACTTAGGCTATAAAATAGCCAATAAATATTATTTATATTTTTTTAAATTTTATTACATAGCTATTTATATATTTATATTATTAATTCACATATCATGCTTTTGTCAAGGCTATTTAACGAAGTCTAGCTATTTAATTTAACAAAATGAGGCTGATCACACCACAGATTGTATATTACTTAGGCTATATAATATAAATATTATTTATATTTTATTACATAGCTATTTATATATTTATTATTAGCCTATTAATTCACATATCTCCTTTCCGCTTTTGTCTTGTGGTTCAAGGCTATTTAACGAAGTCTATTTAATTTAACAAAGTGTTGCTGCTCACACTACAGATTGTTACTTAGGCTATATAATATAAATAAAATTTATATTTTTATATTTTATAACAGAGCTATTTATATAGCCTATTTATATTAATTTATAGGCCTATCTCATGTGTCCGCTTTTGTCTTAGTGGTTCAAGGCTATTTAACGAAGTCTAGCTATTTAATTTACATTAAATCGTGATTGTATATTACTTAGGCTATATAATATAAATATTATTTATATATTTTTTATATTTTATTACAGATTATTTATATTATATATTTATATTAATTTACATCTTGTGTCCGCTTTTGTCTTAGTGGTTCAAGGCTTAAACAAAGTTTTTATTAAATCGCTGTTGGAAGAGAGTTAAAACTTACTAAGGAGTGCTGAGGCAGGTCCAGCTCAGTTTGTCCTTTTTGAAGCCAGCTATGAGAGAAAGTGGTCACGTGCGTTCGACACAAACCCATGGCCCGGGCGGTGCGTTCTTTTTCTGCCTTCATGGAGTTGGTGACGGCTAAATGGAGGTTGTGACCGAAGCATGGTAGCCATCCCCATCCAAGTTTCTTCACCGCAGCCACAATTGGCTCCGTTATCACTCGTGACACAAGAAATCGCGTTAAATAAGCATGTGCAATTAAAAACTGAGGTAGGCTACTGCTTTGGGGCTATCGCATATGCGCCTGTATTTTAATGCTTTAGCAAAATAGAATTCAAATTATAGACTACAAGATATATTACACAGGTACTCTTGCATACAGGCCTAATAGTCAACACAAATGGAATGCTATGTGTCATGAAACATTTTTTTTTTTTTGCGGTGATGACGGTGACAAGCTTAGACCTGCGGTAGGGGTCACGTGACCGCGGATCTGCGGTAATGCGTAACCGTCCCAGCCCTATATAGGCCTATTGCTATCCTTCCTGTAGTTTCAAAAGTTCTAGAAAAGATTGTTGCCGAGCAATTAGCAGATCATTTAGAATCCAACAAGCTGCTTTATCCACTGCAGTTTGGATTTAGAGACAAATATTCCACCGAAATAGCAAACTGTTATTTAATTGACAAAATTAAGGAATCACTGGACGAAGGAAATGTTGTAGGAGCAGTGTTCCTGGACCTAAAAAAGGCTTTTGACACTGTCAATCACAATATTTTATTACAAAAATTAAATCTTTTTAAAATGTCTTCTGAATCTTTGCAGTGGTTTAGGTCATATTTGAGCGGAAGACAGCAATGTGTTAGGGTAAATGGGGTGAGGTCAACTCTGCAAGCCAATAACATGGGAGTACCGCAAGGGTCTGTACTTGCTCCACTGTTGTTTACTATGTATATAAATGACCTACCAAAATGCTGTCCGGGCATAAACTGTCAGATGTATGCGGATGACACTGTGGTCCATGTCTCCGCTAAAACATCTAGTCTGGCAGGTGAACATCTGACAAAAGCATTAATTAATATTTCTAAATGGCTCGAGTCATCCCATTTATCCCTAAATGCTAAGAAAACAGTCTCTATGTGTTTCTCCATACGAAATAGGCCTTTAAGCGATATATTTGAGGTTCAGATAAAAAAAGAAGTAATAGAAGTAGTTAACAAAGTCAAGTACCTAGGGATTATTTTAGATAACAATCTAAAATTTGACAATCATGTTAAATACATATGTAAAAAAGTCAAACCAAATATAAACTGTTTCCGTTTTATAAGAAGAGATCTGTCTTGTCACACTGCAAAACTATACATGCATGCGATGATATTCTCACATCTATCATATTGCATTACATCATGGTCTCAAGCATCCCCATCTAAACTAAAACCTATTCTCTCCATCTACAAACAGACAATAAAAATTATGGATCAGAAACCTATGAGATGGCATCACTGTGATGTTTTAACAAAGCATCAGCTTATGGGTTTCGACAGTTTTATTGATTTTAATTATATCAAATTGGTGTATAAATGTCTAAATAATCATGTTTCACCAATGTTTTCTGAATTAGTAAGGAGACGGCAAAGTTCTCATAGGGTGAACACAAGGGCCACAGTCAGAGGTGACTGTTTAGTTCCAAAGTGTAAGACCACTTTTGGTCAGTCTGCTTTCTCTGTCAAGGGGCCAAAACTCTGGAATACTTTACCCACAAATCTAAAACTAGAGACAGATGGCAATGCTTTTAACAGAGGACTGAAAAAATGGCTGAAAACTAAACAACAGTGTTCACATGTATAGTCTACTACTAATACTTGTTTTGTTTTTTTTTTTGTTTTGTTTTTTTGTTCTCCTTTTCTTTTGTTTGTTGTTGTTTTTTTTTTTTTTTTTTTTTTTTTTCTGTTGTTTTATTATTCTTTTTTTTCTTTCCTGTTATTGTATTCTATCTTATTCTTAAAAGCCTCCCGTGGACAGGTGTTGAAAATTAGCATGTATGCTATAATCACTAAAAACAAATGCATATGGTTCGTCCAATGTAATTGTATGTCCATGTCAAATAAAGATATATAATATAATAATAATAATATCGCCTCGTTCAGATAATGTTGCACAATTAAAATGAAAAATGACACACATAGTATCATGTAAGCCTAAATTAACTGTTTTAAAGATAAACGTTTATTGTAAGATTCAAATAAGTTTTTATTTCTTGTCTAAACTGCGTCTGGCCATTATTTTTCTCACAGCCACGCGGGAGACTGGGTGGGATTTAAATTACGTCCACCTGTGAATGCAGACACGATGGCTGGATTGCGTTTACATTACACTGAGATCCGATCACAAAGCGTCCTCGACTACCTCCGAACCTGGACACGCCGATCAGATAACATTCCGATCAGAAGTGCGTTTACACTTGTCTTTTCAATGTGTATGTGGACAACATCCGGATACAGGTCGCATATTAATGCCAAGTGTAAACGCAGCCAAATATATAGCACCACCAACTGGCAGCAGAAAGTGTTTCACTTTCAAAATGCTTTAAAATCACACTCTTACTTTTACCCGATTTGCTTCAAACTAGGGCTGCACGATGCATCACTTTAACATCGATATCGCGATGTGCGCATCCACGATAGTCACATCGCAAGAATGTGCGATGTCACTAGGGATCGTAGTTAATCCGTGATTCGTGATCAGTAGGCTACGTGCCAGCAGCTCCCCGGCCCGTAACGCTTGTGATTTGCGGATTAAATGCAAAGTTTAACCATCATAGTGAGAGTTTATCAATTTGCAAGTCCTGTCAGTTTAAACATCAAGCGCAAGAAGACTGGAACTTGCGCGCTGTTTTCCGTTTTCTGACTAAAGCGCATTTTTGTCCCGCCAAACTTGACCGGTGAATGATGTAGATGACAATGAGTAACTTCTGCGCTTGTTTAACTGAGAGAGAAAGTCCCGGTCGCGCGTGCACTCACCGTCTTCAAACTCTCTTGCTCCCCCTGCTCGTGCATATCAATGAATTGAGTTAACTGAATATCTTTGAGAATACATGACGGTAAAAGGTCGGAAGACATTTTTCTGAACTACCACTGGTTGCTGTTCCACACATTCAGATGACATTACATAAACCACACTTTCAAAAAAAAAAAAAAAAATGCGATCCGGTGATGAAATGTTTTCTGTGTTGACAGAAATCTTGTGCGATGTCCTAACCTGCCTGGATAATCACACAGCGGATATGGCGTGGTCCGTTAATGAAACGTCCGATTCGCGAACTAATGACTCATTTGAACCGATTCACTTTAATGAATGGTTAAAACAACTGATCTATTCAACACGGAACTCAAGAGACATAAATCGGAAACAATTTACAATAAGGTTCCATTTATTAAAGCCTATAGGCTTTAATAAATGGAATGTATTTATAAATGGATTAAAAATCCATTTATTAAATGCTTTAATAAATGGATTATTATTAATGTAGTTAACTATAGTTAACTACATTAATAATAATAATTCATTACATGTATATAGTGCTTTTCTCTGCACTCAAAGTGCTTTATATACAACCACCACTAATGTGCAGCATCCTGTTAACATAACCTGTTAACGACATTAGTAAACATTCAATTAATTAATATTAGTTTCTATTCGGTATATACTCCATAACAAAACCGCCCCAGTCATTCAATGATTAATTCTTTCCAAATAGAGCTATTTAAATCATCTGGGGAAATTATTCTAATATCGCAATATTTATCGCAGAAATATAAAATATCGCAATGCCATTTTTTACCAATATCGTGCAGCCCTACTTCAAACTTCATCTGTATAATGTAAACACACACCAGATGAAGAGCTGTGAAAGCATTATTCAATATCTAAGATAATGTTGCCATAGCAACGCATCAAACTTTAACATTCCTTTTTTTGATGATTTTGAGTCTCTTAGCGGCTTTTGGGGCCCTTAATGGGTTTGAAAACTCTTGAAACTTTGCACACAGGTCAGATCCCACAGCCATCAGAGCCGGGCTGAAGATGGTACCCGGGTGTGGCAAGGGGGCTGAGACAGCGCCCCCTGGAACGGGGTCCAAAACTTGGTCCATAAATCAAACACGCTTGCATGTAATAATATGAAACTCAGTACACATGTTGATCTCATCGTTTCATATATTCATATATTCTCCTCAAGCCGGACAGCTTTCTAATTTACACTCATGAGCTAGGACCCACAGAAAGTCAGATATTTTGGTTTGAAAATGTTGAGTGTCTCTCTGAGCCTACACTTCTGTATGGCAAGCCCTTTTAACATTTAAAAGCTAAGTTTGACTATTCGTAATTAACATTGTAGATATCAACATTGTCTTTCTAGTCGTAATTACATTTTGGATAGTTTGTATTATCATTTAAGATATCTGTAACGTAATTGTGACTAGTCGAAACGACAGATAGAGTATGGCAAGCCGTTTTAACATTTAATCATTTTAACCTACTAGTCTCTATTTTCATGCTACTAGTACTTATTTTTTAGATACTAGTATCTATTCCATTAAGTACTAGTACTTACTAGTACTTATTCATTAGATACTAGTACCTATTAAATAGATACTAGTACTTATTCATTAGACACTAGTACTTATTTCAATGGTGACTAGTAACTATTCTTTTGTTACTAGTCACATTTTTCCATTGACTTCTATGGTGATCTGTCATTCAGATATCAACTATTCAGTTCTGACTAGTATGTTAGTATGTATTCCAATTGTGGAATACATACTAGTATGTATTCCAAAGCAGGGGTTACGTTTTTGCACGTCGTGCAGAATAACCCTAAAGGCACCAAGGTGGCGGTGCCACCGGCTTTATATATATATGTGTGTGTGTGTGTGTGTGTGTGTGTGTGTATATATATATATATATATATATGTATATATATATATATATAAGTATAGCTGCGAGCAGCGATGGAGGGCCAAAGCCGGCGGTACCGCCATCCCGGTGCCTTTAGGCACCGGGGTTGCGGTGCCACCGGCTTGGGCACGCGAATCGCTGCTCGCAGCTATATATATTTTTTTTTTTTTTTTCTAGCGACTACTCGGGCACTTTTGGGGCCCTTAACATGCTCGAAAACTCTTGAAACTTTGCACACGGGTCAGAACCCGGGCCATCAGAGCCGGGCTGAAGCTGGTACCCGGGCGTGGCAGGGCGGCTCGTCAGCGCCCCCTGGAATGGGGTCCGAACACCTGGTCCATAACTCAAACACACTTGCATGTAATAATATGAAACTCGGTACACATGTCGATAGCAGAATTTCATCTATACCTTGCGTTCTTACTTTTTACCCCAGCCCAACAGGAAGTCGGCTATTGAGGTTTTTTTGTAAAACACACGCAATGAACTTTTAAATACTCCTCCTAGAGCTCAGGGGCCGTATTCACAAAGAATTTTAAGGCTAAAAGTAGCTCCTAACTGGCGAATTTAGGAGCAACTCCTAAAAATAATGGGCGTGTCACTCCTAACTTTAGGACTCCTAATTTTTTTCACTAAGAGTAATTCACAAAGCATTTTAGCCCTAAAAGTAGCACCTAAGTCTGGGACAGCTTAAAAGAAGTCGAGAGGACTCCTAACTCACTAAGACCTGTTCACAAAGGATTGTAGCGCATACCAGCGCCTCTCGCAGTCGTCCGGGCTCCGCGACACAAGCGGGAATGCTGCATTGATCTGCAAACAAATCATCTTCCATGTCTCACGCTTAGTTTTGCTTCAAATCCCAGTGCCGAATTTTACTTTTATTATATTTTTTTTCATTTTTTCTAGCACCAACTGGGCCAGCAGCAGTAACTGATCCTGCGTCCAATTGGGCTTTCTTTTCCATTTTGGTGAGTTCATAATCCACCGTCATTCAACTATTGCTACATTACTTCAATAGGAGCAACATGTCCTTGCTTTAAATAGTCCAGTGAGGCTAAACGAATGTGAATTAACCAGTGTTAATGCAAGTGTCGTTTTTTCATTATTAGGCAAGTTAAGGTTTTTATTCAGGGCGCACCATTCACAAATAGCACCTAAAAATGCAAGGCGCGCCGCATTCTCCCGGTGGTTGCGCTCCGGTTGGTTCTAGTCACACGCACCGCTCTATACGGAGGGGCTTGGAAAAAACGGGCACACATACAGTATCGCGCGCTGAAATTGAGCGCGCATAAGACGCGATAAGTGAACACTGCATGCCCTTGGGCTACGTACCTTGAATAATTTCATTCATGACTTTTCTCTCTCTGCCTTTTTAGAATTACACTTCACTGGGGCCTGCACAAATATGTCATTATATAGCCTATGCATTTCGATGATATTACTTTTTATTATTATTATTTTGTGTAGGACACAGACATATTTAGATGTCGTAATTCCATGATTTGTTGCTGTGTTATGTTCCACATGATGGCCCTGTCATCTAACAACCAATCATCGTGATTATTGCGAGGAAGCTCGTGCATGAAAATTGACGTCATCCATAGCAACGAAGACTCACTCTTAGTTTAGGAGTTGTGATTTTTCCTTACTAAGAGTAGGTCTGAAAGGCGTTGTGAATAACATTTAAGAGAAAACTCCTAGCTAAAATATTTTAGTGCGATTTAGGAGTACTCCTGGTGGTAAGATAAAATTCTTTGTGAATACGGCCCCTGATCCAAATTCGACGAAACTCGGTCAGCGTGAAGTCAAGACATTGAGGATGAAAGTTTGCGTGGGGATTTTTGATATCTCGAACGGTTTGGCCGTGGCGAGGAAACGAAACTATGGCGAGAAACGTGAAACAGGAAGTGTGTCATAACTTCAGCATACATTAACTGATCTGGATGAAACTTCAGCAGTGCGTTCGCTGTAAGAGGACGATCACATGGATGTGACTATTGTGAGTCAAAGTTATAGCGCCACCAACTGGCAGCAGGAAGTGTGTCACTTTCAAAATGCTTTGAAATCACCCTCTTATTTTTACCCGATTTGCTTCAAACTTCATCTGTATAATGTAAATACACGGCAGATGAAGACCTATGAATGGATTCTTGATATCTTTGAAACTGTTGCCGTGGCGACGCATCAAACTTTACCATTCTTTTAGGATGCATTCTTTTAGGGATTCGAACATTTTGTCCATAAATCAAACACACGTGCATGGATTAATATGAAACTCGGTACACTCATAGATCACATCAGGCCAAACAACTTTCGTGCTCTAAGTTTTACGACAGTTAGAACGGAAGTCGGGAATTATGTTTTTTTTTTTAATAAAGGACCTAGAAAAACATCAAATTACAACCCATGCTGTTACCAATCACCACCAAACTCGATGTGCATGAAGTCAAGACATTGAGGATGCTAAATTACGGACGGATTTGTGATATCTCGAACGGTTTGGCCGTGGCGGATTTTTTTGACTAAAAAAGGACACATAAAGTGTGTTATAACTTGGTTAGTTTTACTGACAGTTACAAAACTTGCCGTGTATATTGTTCTATTCAAGCCAAACAACTTTCTAATTAACAATAATAAGCTCAAACCCACAGAAAGTCAGATATTGTTTGAATATGATCATGCTCTCTCTAAGCCTTGGTCTGTCTCTTTGCCTGTTTTTGCCTGTGTGCGTGTGTGTGTGCGTGTGCGTGTGTGTGTGCTGTGCGTGTGTGTGTGTGTGTGTGTGTGTGTGTGTGTAGGGGGAGGGGGCTTAATCATTTCACTGTGTGTCTGGCCTGCTAAAGTAAATACATTTCTTAAGCCTGGTATTTTTTAAATAAGTTTTTATTTTTATTTTTTTATAAGTAAAGGCATATAACCTGTTTAATTGTAGTGCATTGACAATAGTTTTATATAATTAGTGTATTAATTAAATTAACTTGGTCCATAAATCAAAAAAGTAAGTAAATAAATCAAAAAGGAAGTGTGTTAAAACTTCTGCATACATTAACTGATCTTGATGAAACTTCAGCAGTGTGTTCGTTGTAAGAGGCCGATCACATGGATGTGACTATTGTGAGTCAAAGGCTGCGTTTACACTTGGCATTAACATGCGATCACCGTGATCTGATCAAGCAGATCGGATACATTGAGGATCGTTGCGGTGCACCGGCTTGGGCCCGCAAGTCGCTGCTCGCAGCTATATTTATTTTCTGTTTTACATTTAAGCGCCATCTAATGTCAGGGAATGAATTTGCATGTTCACTAGGCTCATCGTCAGCGAAAAACGCTTGGGTGTGAACACAAAAAACGTAAATGCTATTTAATTTAACATAGTGTTGCTGCTCACACTACAGATTGTATATTAGCTACTTAGGCTATAAAATATAAATATTATTAATATTTTATTACATAGCTATTTATATATTTATATTATTAATTCACATATCGCGTGTCCGCTTTTGTCTAAGTGGTTCAAGGCTATTTAACGAAGTCTAGCTATTTAATTTAACAAAGTGGCGCTGCTCACACTACAGATTGTATACTTAGGCTATAAAATAGCCAATAAATATTATTTATATTTTTTTAAATTTTATTACATAGCTATTTATATATTTATATTATTAATTCACATATCATGCTTTTGTCAAGGCTATTTAACGAAGTCTAGCTATTTAATTTAACAAAATGAGGCTGATCACACCACAGATTGTATATTACTTAGGCTATATAATATAAATATTATTTATATTTTATTACATAGCTATTTATATATTTATTATTAGCCTATTAATTCACATATCTCCTTTCCGCTTTTGTCTTGTGGTTCAAGGCTATTTAACGAAGTCTATTTAATTTAACAAAGTGTTGCTGCTCACACTACAGATTGTTACTTAGGCTATATAATATAAATAAAATTTATATTTTTTATATTTTATAACAGAGCTATTTATATAGCCTATTTATATTAATTTATAGGCCTATCTCAATGTCCGCTTTTGTCTTAGTGGTTCAAGGCTATTTAACGAAGTCTAGCTATTTAATTTACATTAAATCGTGATTGTATATTACTTAGGCTATATAATATAAATATTATTTATATATTTTTTATATTTTATTACAGATTATTTATATTATATATTTATATTAATTTACATCTTGTGTCCGCTTTTGTCTTAGTGGTTCAAGGCTTAAACAAAGTTTTTATTAAATCGCTGTTGGAAGAGAGTTAAAACTTACTAAGGAGTGCTGAGGCAGGTCCAGCTCAGTTTGTCCTTTTTGAAGCCAGCTATGAGAGAAAGTGGTCACGTGCGTTCGAACACAAACCCATGGCCCGGGCGGTGCGTTCTTTTTCTGCCTTCATGGAGTTGGTGACGGCTAAATGGAGGTTGTGACCGAAGCATGGTAGCCATCCCCATCCAAGTTTCTTCACCGCAGCCACAATTGGCTCCGTTATCACTCGTGACACAAGAAATCGCGTTAAATAAGCATGTGCAATTAAAAACTGAGGTAGGCTACTGCTTTGGGGCTATCGCATATGCGCCTGTATTTTAATGCTTTAGCAAAATAGAATTCAAATTATAGACTACAAGATATATTACACAGGTACTCTTGCATACAGGCCTAATAGTCAACACAAATGGAATGCTATGTGTCATGAAACATTTTTTTTTTTTTTGCGGTGATGACGGTGACAAGCTTAGACCTGCGGTAGGGGTCACGTGGCCGGGATATTGCGTAATGCGTAACCGTCCCAGCCCTATATAGGCCTATTGCTATCCTTCCTGTAGTTTCAAAAGTTCTAGAAAAGATTGTTGCCGAGCAATTAGCAGATCATTTAGAATCCAACAAGCTGCTTTATCCACTGCAGTTTGGATTTAGAGACAAATATTCCACCGAAATAGCAAACTGTTATTTAATTGACAAAATTAAGGAATCACTGGACGAAGGAAATGTTGTAGGAGCAGTGTTCCTGGACCTAAAAAAGGCTTTTGACACTGTCAATCACAATATTTTATTACAAAAATTAAATCTTTTTAAAATGTCTTCTGAATCTTTGCAGTGGTTTAGGTCATATTTGAGCGGAAGACAGCAATGTGTTAGGGTAAATGGGGTGAGGTCAACTCTGCAAGCCAATAACATGGGAGTACCGCAAGGGTCTGTACTTGCTCCACTGTTGTTTACTATGTATATAAATGACCTACCAAAATGCTGTCCGGGCATAAACTGTCAGATGTATGCGGATGACACTGTGGTCCATGTCTCCGCTAAAACATCTAGTCTGGCAGGTGAACATCTGACAAAAGCATTAATTAATATTTCTAAATGGCTCAGAGTCATCCCATTTATCCCTAAATGCTAAGAAAACAGTCTCTATGTGTTTCTCCATACGAAATAGGCCTTTAAGCGATATATTTGAGGTTCAGATAAAAAAAGAAGTAATAGAAGTAGTTAACGAAGTCAAGTACCTAGGGATTATTTTAGATAACAATCTAAAATTTGACAATCATGTTAAATACATATGTAAAAAAGTCAAACCAAATATAAACTGTTTCCGTTTTATAAGAAGAGATCTGTCTTGTCACACTGCAAAACTATACATGCATGCGATGATATTCTCACATCTATCATATTGCATTACATCATGGTCTCAAGCATCCCCATCTAAACTAAAACCTATTCTCTCCATCTACAAACAGACAATAAAAATTATGGATCAGAAACCTATGAGATGGCATCACTGTGATGTTTTAACAAAGCATCAGCTTATGGGTTTCGACAGTTTTATTGATTTTAATTATATCAAATTGGTGTATAAATGTCTAAATAATCATGTTTCACCAATGTTTTCTGAATTAGTAAGGAGACGGCAAAGTTCTCATAGGGTGAACACAAGGGCCACAGTCAGAGGTGACTGTTTAGTTCCAAAGTGTAAGACCACTTTTGGTCAGTCTGCTTTCTCTGTCAAGGGGCCAAAACTCTGGAATACTTTACCCACAAATCTAAAACTAGAGACAGATGGCAATGCTTTTAACAGAGGACTGAAAAAATGGCTGAAAACTAAACAACAGTGTTCACATGTATAGTCTACTACTAATACTTGTTTTGTTTTTTTTTTTGTTTTTTTTTTTGTTCTCCTTTTCTTTTGTTTGTTGTTGTTTTTTTTTTTTTTTTTTTTTTTTTCTGTTGTTTTATTATTCTTTTTTTTCTTTCCTGTTATTGTATTCTATCTTATTCTTAAAAGCCTCCCGTGGACAGGTGTTGAAAATTAGCATGTATGCTATAATCACTAAAAACAAATGCATATGGTTCGTCCAATGTAATTGTATGTCCATGTCAAATAAAGATATATAATATAATAATAATAATATCGCCTCGTTCAGATAATGTTGCACAATTAAAATGAAAAATGACACACATAGTATCATGTAAGCCTAAATTAACTGTTTTAAAGATAAACGTTTATTGTAAGATTCAAATAAGTTTTTATTTCTTGTCTAAACTGCGTCTGGCCATTATTTTTCTCACAGCCACGCGGGAGACTGGGTGGGATTTAAATTACGTCCACCTGTGAATGCAGACACGATGGCTGGATTGCGTTTACATTACACTGAGATCCGATCACAAAGCGTCCTCGACTACCTCCGAACCTGGACACGCCGATCAGATAACATTCCGATCAGAAGTGCGTTTACACTTGTCTTTTCAATGTGTATGTGGACAACATCCGGATACAGGTCGCATATTAATGCCAAGTGTAAACGCAGCCAAATATATAGCACCACCAACTGGCAGCAGAAAGTGTTTCACTTTCAAAATGCTTTAAAATCACACTCTTACTTTTACCCGATTTGCTTCAGAACTAGGGCTGCACGATGCATCACTTTAACATCGATATCGCGATGTGCGCATCCACGATAGTCACATCGCAAGAATGTGCGATGTCACTAGGGATCGTAGTTAATCCGTGATTCGTGATCAGTAGGCTACGTGCCAGCAGCTCCCCGGCCCGTAACGCTTGTGATTTGCGGATTAAATGCAAAGTTTAACCATCATAGTGAGAGTTTATCAATTTGCAAGTCCTGTCAGTTTAAACATCAAGCGCAAGAAGACTGGAACTTGCGCGCTGTTTTCCGTTTTCTGACTAAAGCGCATTTTTGTCCCGCCAAACTTGACCGGTGAATGATGTAGATGACAATGAGTAACTTCTGCGCTTGTTTAACTGAGAGAGAAAGTCCCGGTTGCGCGTGCACTCACCGTCTTCAAACTCTCTTGCTCCCCCTGCTCGTGCATATCAATGAATTGAGTTAACTGAATATCTTTGAGAATACATGACGGTAAAAGGTCGGAAGACATTTTTCTGAACTACCACTGGTTGCTGTTCCACACATTCAGATGACATTACATAAACCACACTTTCAAAAAAAAAAAAAAAAAATGCGATCCGGTGATGAAATGTTTTCTGTGTTGACAGAAATCTTGTGCGATGTCCTAACCTGCCTGGATAATCACACAGCGGATATGGCGTGGTCCGTTAATGAAACGTCCGATTCGCGAACTAATGACTCATTTGAACCGATTCACTTTAATGAATGGTTAAAACAACTGATCTATTCAACACGGAACTCAAGAGACATAAATCGGAAACAATTTACAATAAGGTTCCATTTATTAAAGCCTATAGGCTTTAATAAATGGAATGTATTTATAAATGGATTAAAAATCCATTTATTAAATGCTTTAATAAATGGATTATTATTAATGTAGTTAACTATAGTTAACTACATTAATAATAATAATTCATTACATGTATATAGTGCTTTTCTCTGCACTCAAAGTGCTTTATATACAACCACCACTAATGTGCAGCATCCTGTTAACATAACCTGTTAACGACATTAGTAAACATTCAATTAATTAATATTAGTTTCTATTCGGATATACTCCATAACAAAACCGCCCCAGTCATTCAATGATTAATTCTTTCCAAATAGAGCTATTTAAATCATCTGGGGAAATTATTCTAATATCGCAATATTTATCGCGGAAATATAAAATATCGCAATGCCATTTTTTACCAATATCGTGCAGCCCTACTTCAAACTTCATCTGTATAATGTAAACACACACCAGATGAAGAGCTGTGAAAGCATTATTCAATATCTAAGATAATGTTGCCATAGCAACGCATCAAACTTTAACATTCCTTTTTTTGATGATTTTGAGTCTCTTAGCGGCTTTTGGGGCCCTTAATGGGTTTGAAAACTCTTGAAACTTTGCACACAGGTCAGATCCCACAGCCATCAGAGCCGGGCTGAAGATGGTACCCGGGTGTGGCAAGGGGGCTGAGACAGCGCCCCCTGGAACGGGGTCCAAAACTTGGTCCATAAATCAAACACGCTTGCATGTAATAATATGAAACTCAGTACACATGTTGATCTCATCGTTTCATATATTCATATATTCTCCTCAAGCCGGACAGCTTTCTAATTTACACTCATGAGCTAGGACCCACAGAAAGTCAGATATTTTGGTTTGAAAATGTTGAGTGTCTCTCTGAGCCTACACTTCTGTATGGCAAGCCCTTTTAACATTTAAAAGCTAAGTTTGACTATTCGTAATTAACATTGTAGATATCAACATTGTCTTTCTAGTCGTAATTACATTTTGGATAGTTTGTATTATCATTTAAGATATCTGTAACGTAATTGTGACTAGTCGAAACGACAGATAGAGTATGGCAAGCCGTTTTAACATTTAATCATTTTAACCTACTAGTCTCTATTTTCATGCTACTAGTACTTATTTTTTAGATACTAGTATCTATTCCATTAAGTACTAGTACTTACTAGTACTTATTCATTAGATACTAGTACCTATTAAATAGATACTAGTACTTATTCATTAGACACTAGTACTTATTTCAATGGTGACTAGTAACTATTCTTTTGTTACTAGTCACATTTTTTCCATTGACTTCTATGGTGATCTGTCATTCAGATATCAACTATTCAGTTCTGACTAGTATGTTAGTATGTATTCCAATTGTGGAATACATACTAGTATGTATTCCAAAGCAGGGGTTACGTTTTTGCACGTCGTGCAGAATAACCCTAAAGGCACCAAGGTGGCGGTGCCACCGGCTTTATATATATGTGTATATGTGTGTGTGTGTGTGTGTGTGTGTGTGTGTGTGTTATATATATATATATATATATATATATATATATATATATATATAGCTGCGAGCAGCGATGGAGGGCCAAAGCCGGCGGTACCGCCATCCCGGTGCCTTGAGGCACCGGGGTTGCAGTGCCACCGGCTTGGGCCCGCGATCGCTGCTCGCAGCTATATATATTTTTTTTTTTTTTTTCTAGCGACTATTCGGGCACTTTTGGGGCCCTTAACATGCTCGAAAACTCTTGAAACTTTGCACACGGGTCAGAACCCGCGGCCATCAGAGCCGGGCTGAAGCTGGTACCCGGGCGTGGCAGGGCGGCTCGTCAGCGCCCCCTGGAATGGGGTCCGAACACCTGGTCCATAACTCAAACACACTTGCATGTAATAATATGAAACTCGGTACACATGTCGATAGCAGAATTTCATCTATACCTTGCGTTCTTACTTTTTACCCCAGCCCAACAGGAAGTCGGCTATTGAGGTTTTTTTGTAAAACACACGCAATGAACTTTTAAATACTCCTCCTAGAGCTCAGGGGCCGTATTCACAAAGAATTTTAAGGCTAAAAGTAGCTCCTAACTGGCGAATTTAGGAGCAACTCCTAAAAATAATGGGCGTGTCACTCCTAACTTTAGGACTCCTAATTTTTTTCACTAAGAGTAATTCACAAAGCATTTTAGCCCTAAAAGTAGCACCTAAGTCTGGGACAGCTTAAAAGAAGTCGAGAGGACTCCTAACTCACTAAGACCTGTTCACAAAGGATTGTCAGCGCATACCAGCGCCTCTCGCAGTCGTCCGGGCTCCGCGACACAAGCGGGAATGCTGCATTGATCTGCAAACAAATCATCTTCCATGTCTCACGCTTAGTTTTGCTTCAAATCCCAGTGCCGAATTTTACTTTTATTATATTTTTTTTCATTTTTTCTAGCACCAACTGGGCCAGCAGCAGTAACTGATCCTGCGTCCAATTGGGCTTTCTTTTCCATTTTGGTGAGTTCATAATCCACCGTCATTCAACTATTGCTACATTACTTCAATAGGAGCAACATGTCCTTGCTTTAAATAGTCCGGTGAGGCTAAACGAATGTGAATTAACCAGTGTTAATGCAAGTGTCGTTTTTTCATTATTAGGCAAGTTAAGGTTTTTATTCAGGGCGCACCATTCACAAATAGCACCTAAAAATGCAAGGCGCGCCGCATTCTCCCGGTGGTTGCGCTCCGGTTGGTTCTAGTCACACGCACCGCTCTATACGGAGGGGCTTGGAAAAAACGGGCACACATACAGTATCGCGCGCTGAAATTGAGCGCGCATAAGACGCGATAAGTGAACACTGCATGCCCTTGGGCTACGTACCTTGAATAATTTCATTCATGACTTTTCTCTCTCTGCCTTTTTAGAATTACACTTCACTGGGGCCTGCACAAATATGTCATTATATAGCCTATGCATTTCGATGATATTACTTTTTATTATTATTATTTTGTGTAGGACACAGACATATTTAGATGTCGTAATTCCATGATTTGTTGCTGTGTTATGTTCCACATGATGGCCCTGTCATCTAACAACCAATCATCGTGATTATTGCGAGGAAGCTCGTGCATGAAAATTGACGTCATCCATAGCAACGAAGACTCACTCTTAGTTTAGGAGTTGTGATTTTTCCTTACTAAGAGTAGGTCTGAAAGGCGTTGTGAATAACATTTAAGAGAAAACTCCTAGCTAAAATATTTTAGTGCGATTTAGGAGTACTCCTGGTGGTAAGATAAAATTCTTTGTGAATACGGCCCCTGATCCAAATTCGACGAAACTCGGTCAGCGTGAAGTCAAGACATTGAGGATGAAAGTTTGCGTGGGGATTTTTGATATCTCGAACGGTTTGGCCGTGGCGAGGAAACGAAACTATGGCGAGAAACGTGAAACAGGAAGTGTGTCATAACTTCAGCATACATTAACTGATCTGGATGAAACTTCAGCAGTGCGTTCGCTGTAAGAGGACGATCACATGGATGTGACTATTGTGAGTCAAAGTTATAGCGCCACCAACTGGCAGCAGGAAGTGTGTCACTTTCAAAATGCTTTGAAATCACCCTCTTATTTTTACCCGATTTGCTTCAAACTTCATCTGTATAATGTAAATACACGGCAGATGAAGAGCCTATGAATGGATTCTTGATATCTTTGAAACTGTTGCCGTGGCGACGCATCAAACTTTACCATTCTTTTAGGATGCATTCTTTTAGGGATTCGAACATTTGTCCATAAATCAAACACACGTGCATGGATTAATATGAAACTCGGTACACTCATAGATCACATCAGGCCAAACAACTTTCGTGCTCTAAGTTTTACGACAGTTCGAAACGGAAGTCGGGAATTATGTTTTTTTTTTTAATAAAGGACCTAGAAAAACATCAAATTACAACCCATGCTGTTACCAATCACCACCAAACTCGGTGTGCATGAAGTCAAGACATTGAGGATGCTAAATTACGGACGGATTTGTGATATCTCGAACGGTTTGGCCGTGGCGGATTTTTTTGACTAAAAAAGGACACATAAAGTGTGTTATAACTTGGTTAGTTTTACTGACAGTTACAAAACTTGCCGTGTATATTGTTCTATTCAAGCCAAACAACTTTCTAATTAACAATAATAAGCTCAAACCCACAGAAAGTCAGATATTGTTTGAATATGATCATGCTCTCTCTAAGCCTTGGTCTGTCTCTTTGCCTGTTTTTGCCTGTGTGCGTGTGTGTGTGCGTGTGCGTGTGTGTGTGCGTGTGCGTGTGTGTGTGTGTGTGTGTGTGTGTGTGTAGGGGGAGGGGGCTTAATCATTTCACTGTGTGTCTGGCCTGCTAAAGTAAATACATTTCTTAAGCCTGGTATTTTTTAAATAAGTTTTTATTTTTATTTTTTTATAAGTAAAGGCATATAACCTGTTTAATTGTAGTGCATTGACAATAGTTTTATATAATTAGTGTATTAATTAAATTAACTTGGTCCATAAATCAAAAAAGTAAGTAAATAAATCAAAAAGGAAGTGTGTTAAAACTTCTGCATACATTAACTGATCTTGATGAAACTTCAGCAGTGTGTTCGTTGTAAGAGGCCGATCACATGGATGTGACTATTGTGAGTCAAAGGCTGCAGTTTACACTTGGCATTAACATGCGATACACCGTGATCTGATCAAGCAGATCGGATCAGTTAGGATCGTTGCGGTGCCACCGGCTTGGGCCCGCGATCGCTGCTCGCAGCTATATTTATTTTCTGTTTTACATTAAGCGCCATCTAATGTCAGGGAATGAATTTGCATGTTCACTAGGCTCATCGTCAGCGAAAAACGCTTGGGTGTGAACACAAAAAACGTAAATGCTATTTAATTTAACATAGTGTTGCTGCTCACACTACAGATTGTATATTAGCTACTTAGGCTATAAAATATAAATATTATTAATATTTTATTACATAGCTATTTATATATTTATATTATTAATTCACATATCGCGTGTCCGCTTTTGTCTAAGTGGTTCAAGGCTATTTAACGAAGTCTAGCTATTTAATTTAACAAAGTGGCGCTGCTCACACTACAGATTGTATACTTAGGCTATAAAATAGCCAATAAATATTATTTATATTTTTTTAAATTTTATTACATAGCTATTTATATATTTATATTATTAATTCACATATCATGCTTTTGTCAAGGCTATTTAACGAAGTCTAGCTATTTAATTTAACAAAATGAGGCTGATCACACCACAGATTGTATATTACTTAGGCTATATAATATAAATATTATTTATATTTTATTTACATAGCTATTTATATATTTATTATTAGCCTATTAATTCACATATCTCCTTTCCGCTTTTGTCTTGTGGTTCAAGGCTATTTAACGAAGTCTATTTAATTTAACAAAGTGTTGCTGCTCACACTACAGATTGTTACTTAGGCTATATAATATAAATAAAATTTATATTTTTTATATTTTATAACAGAGCTATTTATATAGCCTATTTATATTAATTTATAGGCCTATCTCAGTGTCCGCTTTTGTCTTAGTGGTTCAAGGCTATTTAACGAAGTCTAGCTATTTAATTTACATTAAATCGTGATTGTATATTACTTAGGCTATATAATATAAATATTATTTATATATTTTTTATATTTTATTACAGATTATTTATATTATATATTTATATTAATTTACATCTTGTGTCCGCTTTTGTCTTAGTGGTTCAAGGCTTAAACAAAGTTTTTATTAAATCGCTGTTGGAAGAGAGTTAAAACTTACTAAGGAGTGCTGAGGCAGGTCCAGCTCAGTTTGTCCTTTTTGAAGCCAGCTATGAGAGAAAGTGGTCACGTGCGTTCGAACACAAACCCATGGCCCGGGCGGTGCGTTCTTTTTCTGCCTTCATGGAGTTGGTGACGGCTAAATGGAGGTTGTGACCGAAGCATGGTAGCCATCCCCATCCAAGTTTCTTCACCGCAGCCACAATTGGCTCCGTTATCACTCGTGACACAAGAAATCAGCGTTAAATAAGCATGTGCAATTAAAAACTGAGGTAGGCTACTGCTTTGGGGCTATCGCATATGCGCCTGTATTTTAATGCTTTAGCAAAATAGAATTCAAATTATAGACTACAAGATATATTACACAGGTACTCTTGCATACAGGCCTAATAGTCAACACAAATGGAATGCTATGTGTCATGAAACATTTTTTTTTTTTGCGGTGATGACGGTGACAAGCTTAGACCTGCGGTAGGGGTCACGTGACCGCGGTATTGCGGTAATGCGTAACCGTCCCAGCCCTATATAGGCCTATTGCTATCCTTCCTGTAGTTTCAAAAGTTCTAGAAAAGATTGTTGCCGAGACAATTAGCAGATCATTTAGAATCCAACAAGCTGCTTTATCCACTGCAGTTTGGATTTAGAGACAAATATTCCACCGAAATAGCAAACTGTTATTTAATTGACAAAATTAAGGAATCACTGGACGAAGGAAATGTTGTAGGAGCAGTGTTCCTGGACCTAAAAAAGGCTTTTGACACTGTCAATCACAATATTTTATTACAAAAATTAAATCTTTTTAAAATGTCTTCTGAATCTTTGCAGTGGTTTAGGTCATATTTGAGCGGAAGACAGCAATGTGTTAGGGTAAATGGGGTGAGGTCAACTCTGCAAGCCAATAACATGGGAGTACCGCAAGGGTCTGTACTTGCTCCACTGTTGTTTACTATGTATATAAATGACCTACCAAAATGCTGTCCGGGCATAAACTGTCAGATGTATGCGGATGACACTGTGGTCCATGTCTCCGCTAAAACATCTAGTCTGGCAGGTGAACATCTGACAAAAGCATTAATTAATATTTCTAAATGGCTCAAGTCATCCCATTTATCCCTAAATGCTAAGAAAACAGTCTCTATGTGTTTCTCCATACGAAATAGGCCTTTAAGCGATATATTTGAGGTTCAGATAAAAAAAGAAGTAATAGAAGTAGTTAACGAAGTCAAGTACCTAGGGATTATTTTAGATAACAATCTAAAATTTGACAATCATGTTAAATACATATGTAAAAAAGTCAAACCAAATATAAACTGTTTCCGTTTTATAAGAAGAGATCTGTCTTGTCACACTGCAAAACTATACATGCATGCGATGATATTCTCACATCTATCATATTGCATTACATCATGGTCTCAAGCATCCCCATCTAAACTAAAACCTATTCTCTCCATCTACAAACAGACAATAAAAATTATGGATCAGAAACCTATGAGATGGCATCACTGTGATGTTTTAACAAAGCATCAGCTTATGGGTTTCGACAGTTTTATTGATTTTAATTATATCAAATTGGTGTATAAATGTCTAAATAATCATGTTTCACCAATGTTTTCTGAATTAGTAAGGAGACGGCAAAGTTCTCATAGGGTGAACACAAGGGCCACAGTCAGAGGTGACTGTTTAGTTCCAAAGTGTAAGACCACTTTTGGTCAGTCTGCTTTCTCTGTCAAGGGGCCAAAACTCTGGAATACTTTACCCACAAATCTAAAACTAGAGACAGATGGCAATGCTTTTAACAGAGGACTGAAAAAATGGCTGAAAACTAAACAACAGTGTTCACATGTATAGTCTACTACTAATACTTGTTTTGTTTTTTTTTTTGTTTTTTTTTTGTTCTCCTTTTCTTTTGTTTGTTGTTGTTTTTTTTTTTTTTTTTTTTTTTTTCTGTTGTTTTATTATTCTTTTTTTTCTTTCCTGTTATTGTATTCTATCTTATTCTTAAAAGCCTCCCGTGGACAGGTGTTGAAAATTAGCATGTATGCTATAATCACTAAAAACAAATGCATATGGTTCGTCCAATGTAATTGTATGTCCATGTCAAATAAAGATATATAATATAATAATAATAATATCGCCTCGTTCAGATAATGTTGCACAATTAAAATGAAAAATGACACACATAGTATCATGTAAGCCTAAATTAACTGTTTTAAAGATAAACGTTTATTGTAAGATTCAAATAAGTTTTTATTTCTTGTCTAAACTGCGTCTGGCCATTATTTTTCTCACAGCCACGCGGGAGACTGGGTGGGATTTAAATTACGTCCACCTGTGAATGCAGACACGATGGCTGGATTGCGTTTACATTACACTGAGATCCGATCACAAAGCGTCCTCGACTACCTCCGAACCTGGACACGCCGATCAGATAACATTCCGATCAGAAGTGCGTTTACACTTGTCTTTTCAATGTGTATGTGGACAACATCCGGATACAGGTCGCATATTAATGCCAAGTGTAAACGCAGCCAAATATATAGCACCACCAACTGGCAGCAGAAAGTGTTTCACTTTCAAAATGCTTTAAAATCACACTCTTACTTTTACCCGATTTGCTTCGAACTAGGGCTGCACGATGCATCACTTTAACATCGATATCGCGATGTGCGCATCCACGATAGTCACATCGCAAGAATGTGCGATGTCAGCTAGGGATCGTAGTTAATCCGTGATTCGTGATCAGTAGGCTCACGTGCCAGCAGCTCCCCGGCCCGTAACGCTTGTGATTTGCGGATTAAATGCAAAGTTTAACCATCATAGTGAGAGTTTATCAATTTGCAAGTCCTGTCAGTTTAAACATCAAGCGCAAGAAGACTGGAACTTGCGCGCTGTTTTCCGTTTTCTGACTAAAGCGCATTTTTGTCCCGCCAAACTTGACCGGTGAATGATGTAGATGACAATGAGTAACTTCTGCGCTTGTTTAACTGAGAGAGAAAGTCCCGGTCGCGCGTGCACTCACCGTCTTCAAACTCTCTTGCTCCCCCTGCTCGTGCATATCAATGAATTGAGTTAACTGAATATCTTTGAGAATACATGACGGTAAAAGGTCGAAAGACATTTTTCTGAACTACCACTGGTTGCTGTTCCACACATTCAGATGACATTACATAAACCACACTTTCAAAAAAAAAAAAAAAAATGCGATCCGGTGATGAAATGTTTTCTGTGTTGACAGAAATCTTGTGCGATGTCCTAACCTGCCTGGATAATCACACAGCGGATATGGCGTGGTCCGTTAATGAAACGTCCGATTCGCGAACTAATGACTCATTTGAACCGATTCACTTTAATGAATGGTTAAAACAACTGATCTATTCAACACGGAACTCAAGAGACATAAATCGGAAACAATTTACAATAAGGTTCCATTTATTAAAGCCTATAGGCTTTAATAAATGGAATGTATTTATAAATGGATTAAAAATCCATTTATTAAATGCTTTAATAAATGGATTATTATTAATGTAGTTAACTATAGTTAACTACATTAATAATAATAATTCATTACATGTATATAGTGCTTTTCTCTGCACTCAAAGTGCTTTATATACAACCACCACTAATGTGCAGCATCCTGTTAACATAACCTGTTAACGACATTAGTAAACATTCAATTAATTAATATTAGTTTCTATTCGGATATACTCCATAACAAAACCGCCCCAGTCATTCAATGATTAATTCTTTCCAAATAGAGCTATTTAAATCATCTGGGGAAATTATTCTAATATCGCAATATTTATCAGGAAATATAAAATATCGCAATGCCATTTTTTACCAATATCGTGCAGCCCTACTTCAAACTTCATCTGTATAATGTAAACACACACCAGATGAAGAGCTGTGAAAGCATTATTCAATATCTAAGATAATGTTGCCATAGCAACGCATCAAACTTTAACATTCCTTTTTTTGATGATTTTGAGTCTCTTAGCGGCTTTTGGGGCCCTTAATGGGTTTGAAAACTCTTGAAACTTTGCACACAGGTCAGATCCCACAGCCATCAGAGCCGGGCTGAAGATGGTACCCGGGTGTGGCAAGGGGGCTAGACCAGCGCCCCCTGGAACGGGGTCCAAAAACTTGGTCCATAAATCAAACACGCTTGCATGTAATAATATGAAACTCAGTACACATGTTGATCTCATCGTTTCATATATTCATATATTCTCCTCAAGCCGGACAGCTTTCTAATTTACACTCATGAGCTAGGACCCACAGAAAGTCAGATATTTTGGTTTGAAAATGTTGAGTGTCTCTCTGAGCCTACACTTCTGTATGGCAAGCCCTTTTAACATTTAAAAGCTAAGTTTGACTATTCGTAATTAACATTGTAGATATCAACATTGTCTTTCTAGTCGTAATTACATTTTGGATAGTTTGTATTATCATTTAAGATATCTGTAACGTAATTGTGACTAGTTCGAAACGACAGATAGAGTATGGCAAGCCGTTTTAACATTTAATCATTTTAACCTACTAGTCTCTATTTTCATGCTACTAGTACTTATTTTTTAGATACTAGTATCTATTCCATTAAGTACTAGTACTTACTAGTACTTATTCATTAGATACTAGTACCTATTAAATAGATACTAGTACTTATTCATTAGACACTAGTACTTATTTCAATGGTGACTAGTAACTATTCTTTTGTTACTAGTCACATTTTTCCATTGACTTCTATGGTGATCTGTCATTCAGATATCAACTATTCAGTTCTGACTAGTATGTTAGTATGTATTCCAATTGTGGAATACATACTAGTATGTATTCCAAAGCAGGGGTTACGTTTTTGCACGTCGTGCAGAATAACCCTAAAGGCACCAAGGTGGCGGTGCCACCGGCTTTATATATGTGTGTGTGTGTGTATATATGTGTGTGTGTGTGTGATATATATATATATATATATATATATAGCTGCGAGCAGCGATGGAGGGCCAAAGCCGGCGGTACCGCCATCCCGGTGCCTTTGAGGCACCGGGGTTGCGGTGCCACCGGCTTGGGCACGCAATCGACTGCTCGCAGCTATATTTATTTTTTTTTTTTTTTTTCTAGCGACTATTCGGGCACTTTTGGGGCCCTTAACATGTTCGAAAACTCTTGAAACTTTGCACACGGGTCAGAACCCGCGGCCATCAAGCCGGGCTGAAGCTGGTACCCGGGCGTGGCAGGGCGGCTCGTCAGCGCCCCCTGGAATGGGGTCCGAACACCTGGTCCATAACTCAAACACACTTGCATGTAATAATATGAAACTCGGTACACATGTCGATAGCAGAATTTCATCTATACCTTGCGTTCTTACTTTTTACCCCAGCCCAACAGGAAGTCGGCTATTGAGGTTTTTTTGTAAAACACACGCAATGAACTTTTAAATACTCCTCCTAGAGCTCAGGGGCCGTATTCACAAAGAATTTTAAGGCTAAAAGTAGCTCCTAACTGGCGAATTTAGGAGCAACTCCTAAAAATAATGGGCGTGTCACTCCTAACTTTAGGACTCCTAATTTTTTTCACTAAGAGTAATTCACAAAGCATTTTAGCCCTAAAAGTAGCACCTAAGTCTGGGACAGCTTAAAAGAAGTCGAGAGGACTCCTAACTCACTAAGACCTGTTCACAAAGGATTGTAGCGCATACCAGCGCCTCTCGCAGTCGTCCGGGCTCCGCGACACAAGCGGGAATGCTGCATTGATCTGCAAACAAATCATCTTCCATGTCTCACGCTTAGTTTTGCTTCAAATCCCAGTGCCGAATTTTACTTTTATTATATTTTTTTTCATTTTTTCTAGCACCAACTGGGCCAGCAGCAGTAACTGATCCTGCGTCCAATTGGGCTTTCTTTTCCATTTTGGTGAGTTCATAATCCACCGTCATTCAACTATTGCTACATTACTTCAATAGGAGCAACATGTCCTTGCTTTAAATAGTCCAGTGAGGCTAAACGAATGTGAATTAACCAGTGTTAATGCAAGTGTCGTTTTTTTCATTATTAGGCAAGTTAAGGTTTTTATTAGGGCGCACCATTCACAAATAGCACCTAAAAATGCAAGGCGCGCCGCATTCTCCCGGTGGTTGCGCTCCGGTTGGTTCTAGTCACACGCACCGCTCTATACGGAGGGGCTTGGAAAAAACGGGCACACATACAGTATCGCGCGCTGAAATTGAGCGCGCATAAGACACGATAAGTGAACACTGCATGCCCTTGGGCTACGTACCTTGAATAATTTCATTCATGACTTTTCTCTCTCTGCCTTTTTAGAATTACACTTCACTGGGGCCTGCACAAATATGTCATTATATAGCCTATGCATTTCGATGATATTACTTTTTATTATTATTATTTTGTGTAGGACACAGACATATTTAGATGTCGTAATTCCATGATTTGTTGCTGTGTTATGTTCCACATGATGGCCCTGTCATCTAACAACCAATCATCGTGATTATTGCGAGGAAGCTCGTGCATGAAAATTGACGTCATCCATAGCAACGAAGACTCACTCTTAGTTTAGGAGTTGTGATTTTTCCTTACTAAGAGTAGGTCTGAAAGGCGTTGTGAATAACATTTAAGAGAAAACTCCTAGCTAAAATATTTTAGTGCGATTTAGGAGTACTCCTGGTGGTAAGATAAAATTCTTTGTGAATACGGCCCCTGATCCAAATTCGACGAAACTCGGTCAGCGTGAAGTCAAGACATTGAGGATGAAAGTTTGCGTGGGGATTTTTGATATCTCGAACGGTTTGGCCGTGGCGAGGAAACGAAACTATGGCGAGAAACGTGAAACAGGAAGTGTGTCATAACTTCAGCATACATTAACTGATCTGGATGAAACTTCAGCAGTGCGTTCGCTGTAAGAGGACGATCACATGGATGTGACTATTGTGAGTCAAAGTTATAGCGCCACCAACTGGCAGCAGGAAGTGTGTCACTTTCAAAATGCTTTGAAATCACCCTCTTATTTTTACCCGATTTGCTTCAAACTTCATCTGTATAATGTAAATACACGGCAGATGAAGACCTATGAATGGATTCTTGATATCTTTGAAACTGTTGCCGTGGCGACGCATCAAACTTTACCATTCTTTTAGGATGCATTCTTTTAGGGATTCGAACATTTGTCCATAAATCAAACACACGTGCATGGATTAATATGAAACTCGGTACACTCATAGATCACATCAGGCCAAACAACTTTCGTGCTCTAAGTTTTACGACAGTTCAAACGGAAAGTCGGGAATTATGTTTTTTTTTTTAATAAAGGACCTAGAAAAACATCAAATTACAACCCATGCTGTTACCAATCACCACCAAACTCGGATATGCATGAAGTCAAGACATTGAGGATGCTAAATTCCGGACGGATTTGTGATATCTCGAACGGTTTGGCCGTGGCGGATTTTTTTGACTAAAAAAGGACACATAAAGTGTGTTATAACTTGGTTAGTTTTACTGACAGTTACAAAACTTGCCGTGTATATTGTTCTATTCAAGCCAAACAACTTTCTAATTAACAATAATAAGCTCAAACCCACAGAAAGTCAGATATTGTTTGAATATGATCATGCTCTCTCTAAGCCTTGGTCTGTCTCTTTGCCTGTTTTTGCCTGTGTGCGTGTGTGTGTGCGTGTGCGTGTGCGTGTGCGTGTGTGTGTGTGTGTGTGTGTGTGTGTGTGTGTGTGTGTGTGTAGGGGGAGGGGGCTTAATCATTTCACTGTGTGTCTGGCCTGCTAAAGTAAATACATTTCTTAAGCCTGGTATTTTTTAAATAAGTTTTTATTTTTATTTTTTTATAAGTAAAGGCATATAACCTGTTTAATTGTAGTGCATTGACAATAGTTTTATATAATTAGTGTATTAATTAAATTAACTTGGTCCATAAATCAAAAAAGTAAGTAAATAAATCAAAAAGGAAGTGTGTTAAAACTTCTGCATACATTAACTGATCTTGATGAAACTTCAGCAGTGTGTTCGTTGTAAGAGGCCGATCACATGGATGTGACTATTGTGAGTCAAAGGCTGCGTTTACACTTGGCATTAACATGCGATCACCGTGATCTGATCAAGCAGATTCGGATCATTAGGATCGTTGCGGTGCCACCGGCTTGGGCCCGCATCGCTGCTCGCAGCTATATTTATTTCTGTTTTACATTAAGCGCCATCTAATGTCAGGGAATGAATTTGCATGTTCACTAGGCTTATCGTCAGCGAAAAACGCTTGGGTGTGAACACAAAAACGCGTCTGAAAAACGCTGACGAATGAGACGCGCTGATATTCGTCCAGGTGTGTACGGGCCTTAACGCTATTAGGTATTATAGTCGTATCACTCGCCTGTATTTTGTTCCATAATCATGAAGACTTACAAAAGGAGATGTTAGGAATAATATCATGGCAGTTACGTTTTCATTCTGTAAATTAAAAGGTGAATGAGAACATCTCTGTCAGCTCAATTCTCATGTAAAACTTTTAATAACTATTGTAATTTTATATCTTTAATAATGATTTGCAGATTCATATTTTACCCTTTTTGTGTCCTGAAGTAATGACCCTTTTTCTGTTTCAGTTCTATGAAAAGCAGTGGGCTTATTAAACAATGCTTAGAGAGCATTTGTGTGTGATTTGAGTTAAACTTTAAGAGAATGACCTGTTTAGTTGGCTCCAAGTTCATTAAAACCACTATTTCAAAAGCTGAACTGATTTTCTTTTTTTGTATATTATAGTAAGAATATGTATAACTCAATGTTTTAACTAATTGAAAAAGCTGAATAAGCATTCCAAACTTAAAGGGTTAGTTCACCCAAAACTGAAAATTCTGTCAGTATTTACTCACCCTCATGTTGTTCCAAACCTCTATGTGTTTATTTGTTCTGCTCAACACAAAGGAAGATATTTGGAAGAATGTTTTAATCAAACAGATCTAAATCCCCTTTGACTACCATAGTATGTATTTTTTCCTACTATGGTAGTCAATGGGGATTGAGATCTGTTTGATTAAAACATTCTTCCAAATATCTTTCTTTGTGTTCAGCAGAACGAATAAACACAGAGAGGTTTGGAACAACATGAGGTGAGTAAATACTGACAGAATTTTCATTTTTGGGTAAACTGACCCTTTAATGATTAGCTGGCAAAATAATCGACGATTCAGTCGAATTAATCGATTCTAATAATCGTCTAGATTAATCGATTATCAAAATAATCGTTTGTTGCAGCCCTACTTTCCACCCTTCTGCCTGCCAAAACACCCAGAGCCCTTATAACTTCAATCTGAAAAATAATTTCACATCAAAATATTAATTTATTGGCATTGTTTCATATTGATTCTTATGCTTAGCTTCCCAGTAGTTTATATGTTTTTATGTATAAATGGAGATTAATGATAAAAATATGAAACAAATTAATCATTGCCCTAAATGTTATTAAAGGAGAGAAGGATGAGGACATTGGATGGAGAGTAGGGAAGGAGAAAAGACAGGATGGGAGCGATGGGGGGCATGAGGAAAGGATGTCTCTTATCTGTCTTTAAAGGGCTTGGTCTACTCTAGTACAACTCTATAACAATTTTTATTCATCCAAGCAAGCCAAAAACTTGGAAAGCATTAAACAGGTCAATAAATGAAAGCAATTACATGCAAAAGTAATCACCGAAACATCATAAAAATCCATATAGCTCCGTTTGAGTAACAAGTAAACTAAATAAATAAATAAAAATGCAAGGGGGTTACTCACCGGTTGCACTTCTCCAAAGAGGATGAAAAATCTAGATCCTCCACAGGACTCCTTCTAGTCTTGTTCATAGAAGAAAAATATAATTATTCTCTTCAATAAATTAAAGTGCAAATACATCAAATAATTAACACTACACTATCAATCAGCCCAACTTCACTAGTAGTCTCTGCTAGAGAAACCATTTTAAAAAGCAAAATCAGAGGAACTTACCTTTTGAGCAATAATGGCGATGTAACTTTTCATTTGAGGTAATTCTAGAAAGAAGTTATATAAAGAGAAAAAAGAAAACAATTACAATCACTTAATAAAAATAGCACCCAGCAACTCAATGCCCTAACGTTAACGTTTAACATTACTAAAGCCCATTGATACGGCTCTGGAGAGGAAACCTGCTTGTGAATGCAATTTTCTTTCACCAATTTCAACCAAATTCAAATTCAGAGCCGAATTTTTTTCTGAAGCCGATCAATCAAAATTCCTCCAGAAAGAAACAAATAAATACACGTTACTGCTAATTCTATTTTGAATCGTATCAACGGCTAAGTTATATTAGCACCCACACTAACGTTACCTCACTAACTAACAACAGAAGTGTAACGTTATGGGCTGAAACAGGTGTTTGGCAAACTAAATGCTAAGTATATATTTCTCCAACGCAATATCCATCTCCAGAAAAAAAACCCTGCTAATACATATAAAATTAGGAATACTTACGATTGGTGATAAGTAGGACTTAGGGGATCTCCATTGCTGATATCGCAATTTTGCTTCCACTCCCAGCCGCTCTCTTTCGGCACGGAACTTTATCGGATAACGGATAACGTCAAGCTGTCAGGCAGGTGACGTCATAAACTACGGGGCGCTGTAGCGGCCAATCGGCAGTGCAGCAGCAAAAATGATTGTCTTCCAATTTACTAACCACAGTGAATTTTTGGATAGATGTGGGATGATGATGATTATTTGAATGTACGTTCTATTCACTTTTTTTGCTACATTTAGACTGTAATGACATTTCAGCCATATTCATCTAGAAACTTCATTAAGACAACACTGCAATTTGCATTGCACTTGGTGGATGTAAAGATGAATGTGTGGATGGGAAAGTGACTTGAAATTGGAAAAAGGCAATTGCTTTTTTGGCAAAATGAAAAAAAAAAACACCTTTTGTTACACATTTCCTTTTTTCCACTAATTCATACAAGAAAGAATTGACCTTGTAATCATACATCACATAGCTTTCCATCTCCTCTCACTTAATTGCCATAGTTAAATTCCATAACATGCCAATTACATGTGATACCAATTTCACGTGTTTGCACACATAAGTTCTTGCATAATTTAATTTTTTATTAGTTCTTAGTTATTGCCTTGATAATAGAAAATATGAGCTAGGCATCATAAATAACAGTTGCCAAAAAAAATGCTTAGTTGTTTTAGCCCAATTTTGGGTAAAATATGGACAAACCCAAACGTTGGGTTTAAAAATGTAATTAAAAAAATTAACCCAATGGCTGGGTGTGTCCATATTTGACCCAAAGTTGTGATGAACAACCCAGCATTTTTTAGAGTGTTATCTCACTTTGGCTACTGTCACAAAGGAAAAACTGCATAACAGTGCAGTTAAAATTATATATCAATCTGAATCGCTCATATATATATATATATATATATATATATATATATATATATATATATATATATATATATATATATATATATATATATATATATATTAGCAATTTAATGACATATACACTCTAAAAAACTGCTTTGGGTCAAACATGGACAAACCCAAATGTTGGGTTTAAAAAATGTACAGTTGAAACTGAAAGTTGAATTTGGGTTAATTTTTAACTCAACATTTGGGTTTGTCCATATTTAACCCAATTTCAGAATAAAACATCAGTTTTATGAGCTACAAATGACCAGATCCTGCCATGAGCTATCAGGAGAACTCTTGTATGCATATAGCACTTATATGTGAATATAAAGAAGCAATACAGGATACCTATATGGCCTCAACGCCTCAACGTGCATATATGTGCCATATATACACACATATGCAGCATATATATTATCATATATGTGCATGCTGTATATATGTGCATATAAACCGCATATAGGTTTCATGTATGAGCATATATCCTCATAAAGGATTCTTTTCCATGTGGGTGCGTTGCGCACTTTTCAGGTGTATTTTCAGTGTAGTTCAATGTGTGATGAGATCTGGTTTCAGCCATTCCTTTGAAAATGGCTGAGGGTCGAAAGAGAAAGCGCACTGAAAGCACAGGTTGGGCTTCCCACTGATGCCGCAGTCGCGAATATTCTTCTTGACAGGTAAGTTAAAGTTTGTCATGCTATTTGGAGAAATCCATTTGAAAATCACTACTAGTAAAAGTTAATGTAAGCTATGATTAGCGATGCTAGCCCTGGCACAAGTCATGCAACAAGTCAGACATGGTACACATCTCAATTTGTCTAAAGTAACCTTATGACCAAATGGTATTCCACAACAGAATATTCCACAATAGAAATTACTATCAAGAGTTACATTGAGGACTCACATTCAGACTCGCACTTGTAGAGTCTCACTATCCACAAGAATCTCCTCTTTTTGCTGTGCAGTGATAAACACCGGTATCAGAGGGAGATGCTGAGTTGATAGTGAAGGTTGGATCTCTGATGAAGGTTGGATTTGAGCCTTTATACCAGCCATACTCCCATCCATCACCAGGCATATTACAACCAAGCTGGATTTTCTCCCCAGTGTAGAGGAAATCAAACTTCTGATATTTTCTGATGTCTGGTTTTGGTGTGTTATCTGAGAATCACAGGGGTAGAATTAGTAATAATGACCTCTCTTCAAGCAATAACTGCTTTGGGTTGCATAATTACTATTATTTATAATTCAAGACTAAATTAACTGACTCATTCTGCTAATAGTGTCTGGCCGCTGTCAAAAAGAGCAGACAGGAAACTGCATAGCTGACATGAACACTGTGCAAGCCAATGCAAATGCAAACAGCTTAAAATATAAACAGCTTCTTCATTGAGCTCTTTTGGATGCCGGTCAATTTCATTAATATCTATGAATCATAGAACATCATAGTTAGTTTTACCATCAAATATGAAGTTGCAAAGCTTCTGTTGTTCTTGTAGTCACTAACGGTCGCTCAGCGATGTTTTCCTCTGCAGGTATACGGTCCTGAATGTCTCGCTTTTGCTGAGTTGATTGTAAGTGTGTTTCCAGAAAAAAAATGTCCTTGTTAAGTGAAAGCGGATATCTGTTTTTAAACCATTCATAGTCCCATTCATTTGAATTGATTGAACACTTCAGGAATCACTTTTTCATTTGGGTAAAATGTTTTCCAATCAGACTCAATTGACAGTTTGGGTCGAGGTGGCTCTGCACAGGAACAAATAAAAACAGGGACAGTAATGAACAACTGACATGGAAAAGTGAATGAAAATTTTTATAGCCAAATGCACAGTTTTTTTTTTTTGGTTATAAAATTGTTTAGTCTAAAATACATATTGAAATGATTCCATTTCTTTTACATATTTGGCAGATATTTCCAAAGTGACTGACTTATTGTGTGCAAGGTAAAGCTCTGAACTTCATCAGTATATTAATTATACTGTTAAATCAACAATGGGTAGAATATTCCACAATAGAAATGACTATAAACAGGTACATTGGGGTCACCTTCAACTTGCACTTGTAGAGTCTCACTATCCACTGAGAAGTCTCCTCTCTTTGCTGTGCAGTGATAGTCACCAGTGTCAGAGGGAGATGCTGAGTTGATAGTGAAGGTTGGATCTCTGATCAAGTGTTTTGAGCCTTTATACCAGTCATACTCCCATCCATCACCAGGCATGTTACAACCAAGCTGCACTTTCTCCCCAGTGTCAGAAGAAATCAAACCACTGATCTTTTCTGATGTCCGGTTTTGGTGTATTGTCTCAAGAATCACAAGAGTAGAATACAACATAATAGACTCTCTTCAAACAACATTGGCCTTGATTTGCATTTGCTTGTAATTATCTGTAATTTGTGTCTGGCCACTGTCAAGGAGAGCAGACAGGAAACTGCATAGCTGACATGAACAACAATGCAAGGAAATGAAAAAAACAGCTTAAGCCTCCTATTATCTTTGGGGTCAATTTGACCCCATTCAATGTTTGAAAGTCTGTAAATACATACTTTTATTTATTTATTTATTTATTTATTTTGCTTCAGATTTAATTACTTTTCCTAATTTAAAGGGGTCATGAACTGAGAAATCAATTTTCCTTGAGCTTTTGAGATCTAAGAGGTCATCATATTATAAGAATATCCTGTAAGTTTCAGAACTAAAAACATCCTTGTTAGTCCAATAAAAGCTTTTATTGACACCAGCCCCAGCAAACGACTCGTTTTTAAAAGTGATGACGTAAAAGAGGATAAAACACCACCCCTGCAGAAGAAGATCAACTCCTACTTCAACACGGCCGGTTTAGCCCCGCCCACCGTTTCTCAAATTGCACGCAATCGCGCATAGCTAAATAACATAGGCCTACCTTGTGACGACAAACCGGATTCGAGCTACCGAGCAATACAGTATATTGTGCAGAGCCTGGTTGTGGAAAAGGACAGTCACTGCATAAGCTTCCTCTGGATTCCAATAGGACTGCATGGATAAACTTTATTTTTAATGACATTGCAGCTGGTGAGGTAAAACATTGTCCGTCTGTTCGCTTCATTTCACTGAGGATTGTTTTGTAAACAAGACTGGATTTGCAGACCGATTAAGAGTAAAGAGACGGTGCTGTGTCGTCTATATTGGACCTGAAAGGAATTGTGCAACACATAGACTCTGGGTCTAATCATTCCGGTTGCCATTTTACAACATTGGACGTTTTCAAAACAAGTTCCATCAAGTGCATCGAACCGGACTCATTATAATATGCAAAACTTACAAGTCTTCTGTGCGAGATGCCTATAAAAAGCCAGCATTTTTCAGGTAGGCTAAAAACTTGGATAAAAAATAGCCTATTACTTTAAATAAAAACAGCCCTTGTTCCCTTATGCGAACACAGGGTTCGCATCATGAATTATCTCGATGACTGGCTAATATTAGATCACCCTTGAGATCAGGTTTGTGAACACAAAGACCTAGTGCTTCAGCACCTAGCCCGTCTTGGCCTTTGGGTGAATCGGGAGAAGAGCAAACTTTGCCCCGTGCAGAGGATCTCTTTTCTCTTTTTATCTATTTTTTCTTTTTCTCTGTATAGAGATTGACTCGAGTCGCCATGTGCGCCCAGCTTACGAGCGAGCGCACACACTCACTGCTGACTTGTCTTCGACAGTTTGAGGGCAAGAGCGGGTCCCACTGAAATTATTTCAGAGGCTCCCAGGGCATATGGCATTTGCAGCCATAGCAACACCGCTCGGATTGCTTCATATGAGACCGCTTCAGCTGTGGCTTCGTGATCGTGTCCCGAAGGTGGGCATGGCATCGTGGCATGCTCTGAGTTCCAGAACCTCAGCTTTCTACGGGCCGGAGTTCCCCTTAAACGAGTTTCCAGGCATGTTGTTGTCTCCACAGATGCCTCTGCCACGGGCTGGGGCGCCATGTGCAATGGACATGCTGCCGTGAGCTCCTGGACAGGACCCCAGCGTCGCCTGCATGTCAACTGCCTTGAGCTGCTGGCAGAACGCCTTGCCCTGCACCATTTCCACATGTTGCTCAAGGGTCAACACGTACTAGTCCGATCAGACAATACTGCGACAGTAGCGTACATCAACCATTAAGGTGGTCTACGCTCCTGCCGCATGTCCAAATCACACGCCACCTCCTCTTATGGGGTCAGAAGCACCTGAGGTCCCTCAGTGTGATTTACATTCTGGGAGATTGGAACTTTGCAGTCGATGAGCTGTTACGGCTTCGTCCAATCTCTGGCAAATGGCGACTCCATCCTCAGACAGTCCAGCTGATTTGGGACCAGTTTGGGGATGCACAGATAGAGTATGTTTGCCTCCCACGACTCATCCCATTGCGCCCTGTATTACTCCCTGTCCGGCACAGCACGGATGCACTGGCGCACAGCTGGCTGCTGGGCCTAGGCAAATATACGTTCCCTCCAGTGAGCCTTCTTACACGGACCCTGTGCAAGATTAAGGAGGACGAGGAGCAGGTCATTCTGGTTGCGCCGTACTGACCCACCCAGACCTGGTTCTCCAAACTGATCCACCTCGCGACAGCACCTCCTTGGTCAATTCCTCTGAGGAAGGACCTCCTTTCTCAGAGATGGGGCACCCTCATCCCGATCTTTGGAGGCCCCACGTGTGGCTCCTGGATGGGACAAGGCAGGTTTGAGTACCCTGCCACCTGCGGTGGCGGCTACCATCACTTCCACTAGAGTATTGTTCATGAGACACCTGTGCGTTGAAATGGAACCTCTTCATCAACTGGTGCTCTTCTCACCGAGAAGATCAGGAGATCTTGAGCTTAAGTTCCTGTCAATTAAGACAGCGCTCCTGGTTGCACTGGCCTCCATCAAGAGTGTAGGGGACCTGCACGCATTCTCCATTGACAAAGCGTGTCTGGAATTCGGACCGGGACCGGGTCACTCTTATGTGATCCTGAGATCCCGGCCTGGATATGTGCCCAAGGTTCCTACCACTCCCTTCCAGGACCAGGTGGTGAACCTGCAAGCACTGCCCTTGGAGGAGGCAGACCCAGCCTTGGCACTGCTCTGTCCAGTACGCGCACTCCGTGCTTACGTAGACAGAACGCGGTGTTTCAGGACCTCAGACCAGCTCTTTGTCTGTTATGGTGGGAGACTGAAGGGAAATGCTCTCTCAAAGCAGAGGTTATCCCACTGAATAGTAAGCCATTGCTTTGGCTTACCAACAACAAGGCAGACCTTGGTGTGACAGCGCACTCCATCTGGAGTGTGGCTTCCTCTTGGGCTCTAGTGCATGGCGCCTTGCTGGCAGACATATGCAGAGCTGCATGCTGGGCGACACCAAACATATTCGCCAGATTATATATCTCCGAGTGGATCCTGTGTCCTCTCATGTACTCGCTTCAACCAGCTAGTAGTAGGGAAGGTAGAGAACGGAGACGTCACATCTCCCTGCCACTTCCGCAGTAGTTCAGTCTCGGCTCCTCAGTGAAGACATAACTGCCTTTGCGTCTGCATTCTCCTTAAATACCCACGTGGTGGGGCGGCGATATGTTATGCAAATTCCACAGACCCATGGCATTTCATCGCCATTGGCTTGTTTTATAATACTGAAAGATGACAGGCTTTCTCAGCGAAACCCCGTTGCAGAGGTTATAGTTACGGCCCGTTCAAATAATTGCTGGACGAGTCATTTGCTCGGCCGTATAAGTGATTCTGTTAAGATTCCCTAAATTAATTGATATTTCCTTTTGAACTAAATTGGCCTGCGGACCCTTTAAATAACTATTATTATATGTTATTATGCGCAAGTTGTCTTAGGGGCCGTTACACCTGGCCACTTCATGCGTTTTCTGTGATTCGGATCGCTATCCGATCGTGAAAGACCAGGTGTAAATGCCCCCCGAAATGCATTCGAGACAGATTTGAATCCGATCGCTCAAACCGCTTTAGAAGGTGGTCTGGGCCGCATTCCAGACGAAACTGGACAAGTGTAAATGCATCTGGTTCTTGAAACCACATATGTAAATGTTACTACTCCCAAAAATGCTACAAAATAGACACGTGAGATGTGTTATAGGCCATATGTCATGCTATTTTAGTCAGATATGATGACGCTACTGTGACACGCATTACCTCAGATGAGCAGCTGAGCGCCTATCAAGCCAACGGCGCCGCAATCTATTGCAAATCAAAGTTAAAGTAAGTCACAAACGATTAACACTACCATCTTCATTAAAAGTAAAGAAACGAAATGAAATCTTACCAGTTCTGTCGCTGCTCTCTTATCTCCGTCTTAGCTGATTTTGAAATTAGCCGATGATTAATAAAATGTAGCTCATATCTGTTGCTTTCGGTGACTTGCACTTCTTTAAATCCGCATTAAGCGCATGAATTGAAGATCAGATTTATATCCATTTTGCAAAAACACATTTATGTGACCAGGTGTAAATGGAATCGTTTTGATAAATCAGATCTGAGAAAACGCATGAAGTGGCCAGGTGTAAACAGCCCCTTACATGTCGATGAAACATAAATAACGACTTTATTCAACTATTCCATTACTTCATTATGGGCCTTGAGATGAGAGCTGAAGAGATTTCCAGAACACATGCGTGAGAACTGAGATGAGGACGTTCTTCTTCGAACTACTTCTTGTTACCGGCTGCTCACCGCTTCAGGAGTATTACCGCCACCTACCGTATAAGATGATGATCCATATATAAGGCTAACCCTTGAACTGATTGGCTTTGTGCATTGTGCAATACTCCTTCGAAGAAAACCTAGAGATGCGGTCAGCGACGGAGAAATCAACAGTTTTATGCTTAAGAGTACAGGTCAAATCACGTCAAATATTGATTTGTGGACAGCCGTTTTTACAATATAGCCTACTGTATGACAATTCGCGGGATAAGTGGCAAATATAATCATTAGTGTGTGTGTGTGTGTGTGTGTGTGTGTGAGTGAGAGAGAGAGAGAGAGAGAGAGAGAGAGAGAGAGAGAGAGAGAGAAGAAGAAGAAAGAGAAAAGAGTGTGTTAGTGTGAGATGGAGAAAGTGTGTGTGTCTGTGTTTGTAACACTACATAATAGGGTTTAAAATATCCCCAACAAAGATGGCAAATTTAAAAATGCAGAAAGTTTTCTGTGGAAACTGATTCCATCTTCCGTTTCATGAAACATCGGTCCCTGTGGCGCGGTCTAAGCTTTTTTCGTTAATGGAATTTTTTTTCTTACTTTTACTTTTATACATTTAAGTAGCTAGTTTTGACCAGTACTTTTAGACTTTTACTTGAGTAAAAAGCTTGAGCTTGAGAAAAAGTCTTTTTAAACACCTAGTATCTATACTTTTACTTACTTTTCACACCTCTGACTGTAATAGGTAATCACGCTCGTGCGTGTTTAAAATTTCATGACGTAATCAAAACCTACTACAGTGCAAGTGTGTTAAAACATCAACTACATATTTGATATCATTGACTGTCGAATGCCGTGTAGTTCCTACCAGCTGTTTACATGTATACTCCTAAAAAAATTCTTTTAAAAGCAAAATATTGGCTTTGCTTTAAACTTTGAGCACTGTTGCCTATGTTGTTTATGCTCAAACAGCATCATTACACACTAACTAAAGTGAGAAAAGTGAAATCATAATCAACCACCCCTTTAAAACGGTCCTTTTTGTGGTGGTGAAAGGGAACAAGCAATGCTATATATACATATATGGTTAGTATCTTAATTTAATCTTTATTTTATTAGTTATTAACTAATTATATTAAATCAACTAATTTAATTTAGACGAGCTGGATACTAATTAATATTTAAGTGATGTCAACTATTAGAGTTGTCCCCGAAAGATTTTTCTAGTCGACTAGAAGTCAATCATTTAAGCAATTAATTAGTCAACTAATCACACGTTTATATTAATTTAATTTAATTAGGCTGCTTAAATATGGGTGAATGGAGGAATACAGCCTATTCTGCTCTCAAGCGCATGCATAAAGCCGTCGCAACACAAAAGTAGGCCAATAATTAGCAATAAAAGATGTTATGTGCTACTTACTTAATAAACTAAAAAACATGGAAACAATATTACACATGATATTTTTGATTGATTGGTTTCTTTCATAGAATCAGAGTATTAATACATGCAATTATTTACAACCTAACCATGAGCCCTACTCTTCTGCACAAAGGACAACTGCATAACTCTTTTAAATGTCAAAAATAACTGAACATTAATCATCAAAAGTTGTTTCGCTTTACTGAAAAACATAAAATCACACTTGATTTCAATATTTACTAAATTGTTTTAATTAAAATTACAAGACCTTTGATTAATTTTTAACAGTGTAATGAATGTATTGGAAAAAATATGGTATAATAATTGTTTATTAATAAACTAGTGTTTCCCGTAGTCAGTGTCAGCTGCAAAAATATGAAAATTTATGATGCTGACTCGCCATTAGCAAGTGGATGCGCCATTATCAGAGAGAAATGCTCCTTTCATACGGATACATAATCAGAGGGTTTTTTTATTTCAAATCGAATTTGTTTGGTTAAAAGTAGATGTTTCAGAATTTATATAGATTTATTTCTCATGTCTTTGAGGCAGGTATAGGCTGTGCTTGGGATTCATTTTCGAGACGAACTTGCACTTCACGGAGACCGAAGAAGACAAAAGTCGTGCCCTGTTTGTTTTCTTTATTTTACAAAAGCACGTTTTCTCCTTATTGCGAGTTACACAAATAAAAGTAGTTTGAAGAAGAAGTTTCAGGATTAAATAATGTATTCTTATCTGTATAACTATAAATAATACAGTATTTTAAGTTGTTTCCACTGTTGATATTGTTAATGCGCCTAATAATGGAAAACATTTATCTATGTTAACATTAGAGTGAGCAGCCCTCTTCATGTTTATCGAATAATGCGTTTTTTACCTACAGTGTAAGCGATGAGCCAGTTTTAAAAAGGCAGCTGTGGTGATGCAGTAAGAGCATAACCTTATTATAGAGAGGGGGGATGCAGAGATGTTGCTGTGTCTTTATATTAAAATTTCTGATAGTTTAAATGATGAGCCCCCAGGGGGCCCTCAAAATGCCGGACCCCAGGCAATTGCCTGCCCTATTGCAACGAATGCCTACTGCAAATTAGAGTATTAGTAGACGCTCTGTTTAATATCAGCTAACACTTTATTTTGATGCTTTTAAGTGAGTTAAATAAGTTAAAAGTACATTAAACTTTTACATTAAAAGTAAAACAAAAAAACAAAAATCACATATATTATTGAAGAAAAAAATCTTACCTGCAACGCCCTTTTGCACACAGACTGCCACTATAATATAAAAAGATTCAGAGAAAACACGGGTTACAGTATAGTAACTTCCCATTTACCCCAGAAAAAAAGGTTAAAAAAAAGATGCCACTGGGTTGTTAACCTTTTTTTAAATGTTCCAATATGTTCCATTTAGGTGACTTACCATGTACACTTTTTGGTACCAATACAGTATGTATCTCTGAGGTACTATTCACTCTTTAGGTACAAAGATGTACCTTTTGAAAGAGAACTGTCCGAGTGTCAGCTTTTGTAACTTTTTTTTCTTCTGAGTGTTTATTTCCAATATAATTATTTAAAAAAAGGCTCCATACCTGTCAAAATGATGATTTTAAAGGTTTCCATTTGCAGCAGTCAAAGTAAGCCTATAATGAACACAGATCTTGCATGAGTCTCTGCAACAAGAAAAGCGTCCTCCCTATTACCACTTTTGGAAACCTGACAGGAAATCATGACGTTTTGTCTACCATTTCACCTGCAGAAGAAAGCTGACCAAATGTCATGAAGGTATTTTTAATCTCTAGAACAGGGGTTCTCAACTCCAGTCCTCGCGACCCACTGCTCTGCATATTGTGTATGTCTCCCTTGTTTAACACACCTGATTCAGATCCTCAGCTCGCTGAGGATCTGAATCAGGTGTGTTTAACAAGGAGACATACACAATATTGGGTCGCGAGCACTGCAGTTGAGAACCCCTGTTGTAGAGCATGCGGGAAAGACAACTGTGTTTAGGCAGGGCTGTTCGTAGAATATGTTGTGCACTCAAACAGTTCCTACCACTGAGAGTCATTAAAGAGGAATAACTAGTTTAACTTTCAAGGTAACATTTTACTTGAAGGGGTGTGCTTAAGACTGACATGACACCTTCATAACCATGACTAGCCTAGAAATCTAAGACGCACCCTAGCGGCAGCAAAAATGATTTTGCTGCAAAGTGTGGTCTAGCAACTCTCCGTTGACTTTCGAAGTGTAAAATCCAAACTCTGGTCTGGCCAATCACATCGTGTATAGAGTTGGTGGGCGGGCTTAACACAATGACGGCAGAGTTGTGATGGTTCTGCGCCGTGATTTCCATTGGTGATTTCCCTGCTACTTAAAAACAATACAAGACGCAGCTGGCGAACAGCGGTCTTTCGATTCGGCTTTGGCCGCGACTCGGATGACTTGGAGTTAAGAACGTAACTTAAGTCATTCTTAAAAAGGAAGATGTGTTCAGAGTTTTGACAACCGGATAAGGCAAAAGTTTAATATATCAACTTGCTCCGCTGGAGGGAAAACCATGGGGAAAGCGCATGGGACTCACTCAGCCACAGCAATCATCGCTCTGGTTGGTTAGCGCTATCCTATGGCGTGCAGAGGTATATTGAAAGACAACCTTTAATCCCGCCCCCGGATTGAGGTATGCCAATTGTGAGTTGCCAGACCTAACATCTTGATAGGTCTGGTTTGCCAGGCTAAACCATGACATGACATAGGTCTTGAATATGAAGTAAGGTAAATGTTTATGACAACATGCATTTTGTTTTTGCATTTAACAAAGCCACTTGTGTTCCTGAGTCCGACAAACTGGCCATAGGAATCAACATCGACCACAGGTCACCCTCTGCCGGGGTGAGGGAGGTAGAGGTGGACCTCAGCCGGTTTTACGGGCTGGGTTATTGGCCACATACAAAACTAAATTACATTAAATATCAAGTGTAGCATCAGTTCTGGCAGGTCACATTAGTCCAACTCACATCAGCTGACTCTCTGATCCATGTCTACCTATAGGAATATGAGGTTAAATTGCGAAATTCACCTCAAATTCAAGCTTGTGAACTTGAACATGGGATTCTCCACATTTTTCATAAGCTGCCTGATTTGGAACTGTTGTCAGTCTAAACTGCTGCATTATTGACACTCTCCATTCATCTCTGAAAGTCTTCACGAAGCTAATCTATTGCATTCAAGAGATCAGCAACTATCTCTGTGATTCGTTACATTGCTCACTGCTGCAAAAACACATTGTTTTATTTATAAAGTTCGGGAGGAGCATGTTCAAATGATCTATCCAATCACCACGTCATTTTATATATATATATATATATAGCTGACTCAACTATGTTCCTCAAAAGTTTTCAACATCCCTCCACCACACCATCTCCTTACACTCACCTGGTTTGGTCACTCCGCCTTCTCCTCGGACACACCAAATAGCTTGTTTTCATATGACGTCACGCCACTGCGTTGCTATGGCGTGAAATGCAAATGGAGGGCAGGAAGAGATTTGCTGTATTTAGAAAGGAATGGAAGCATAGTGTAAGTTCTGCCAGGAAGACTCAATTGTTATGTCATTATTACCTTCTCATCTGTCCAATCGCGTTCTAATACGTGAAGTATAAAAGACCCTTACTTACACTTGTCTGAGTTCGCAGATGCAATCCTGTACCCTCGGTCGCGAGTTATGGACGGGGCCTACGCCAAAGAACTTCATTGCATATATGGCTTGCTGGGCTGTTAATAAAATGCTTTATTGTACAGTATCTTATCTCCCGAGTCTTTCTGGTAGAACTATAACACACTCAAAATGCCTGTGTTTTGCGTCGTTTATCGTTACTTAAATCGATCAGAACCACGAGGAGTTTTTATCGTGTACCTAAAGTTGTTGTTCATAAGGGGGGGGGAAATGCTAGTAATTGACCGAAAAACTCTGGAAAAACGGCCTGCAAACCTACGTCTGCTGTCGGGAGGAGCCGAATGGGAAAATGCCCGTGTGTGTAACGTTAGTGATTTCTTTGTCAAAGGTGAGTTAATACAACTTAAGTGGCTATGTTTGTGTAATGTGTAATGTTTCCGAACGTCAAAGTCAAAGTAGGTAGTTCATAGTTGCTGATATCTAATGCCTCGATGGCTGGAAAATCTTTCAATTCAGTTAAAAAAAAATCGCTCCTCTTCATAACGTAAGGATCACGTCCAACATGTTTGATTTTTTGTTTACATTCTCTTGTAATAGCGTGTAAAGTAGTATAATACAGACTTTACTACATCTCATCCATTGCGCTCTTCACTCCCTGCCCTCCATCTGAATTTTGCGCGTCATCAGAATTACGTGACTGAAACCCAGCTCTGCATACTACTATCTGAATATTTGTAAGTATGAATCAACACAGTCACATGAAGGTGCGTATCTATACCACGAATGTCGTTTCTCGTGGCATTTATACGCCAAAAAATTTTTTTTTTGCATGCATATGCTAGCGCACTGAAAACCCCTTGGTTAGTTTTAGGGGGGAGGGGGGGTGTAGAGTTCATGCGTATTGCACGCCATAATGTGCATCAAATGCACATGAAAAAAGCATACCATATACACGCAAAATCGTTTTTTGGCGTATAAATGGCACGAGAAATGACATTCATGCTATAGATACGAACTTTCATGCTCTATGAACTGAAGTTATAAATAGAGACATTTGACGTTCTCCATAGCGCAAACAAAAATATGCACTGGAAAGTTTGCCAAATCTGTTTCGCTAATAAATTACTAAGTATCAACTGAGGGTGCTCTTGCTTCTACCCCCAAAGAACCGGCCTTGCAAGAGCTAATGCTTCACTATTTTTTTTAATTGGGGGCAGAGTAATAGTTTATAATGTTTATGATATCCCATAACATCAGCAAGTTTAAAAAGCACACTTTTAGTAGACTCTGACTAATGGTAAATCGTGTAACCAGTGTTGTTCTGAGTTTCATCGGTTTGTATTTGCAGTGTGTTCCAGTTAAAGCTTTTTTTAACGTATGTACAACTTTTGACCTAGCAGATAAGACCACAAGTCATATATTTAAAACCCATCATCTGTCTCTAAATCAATCATCTGTCTGGTTTATCCGAAACAAATGGCAACAGCAAACCTGAGACCTTTAAATACAATTTGACATCATTTCACAAACAATAGGATTTTTTTATTTGTTCACTGCAGCACTTAATCCAATAAGAATAAAAAACACAATATGTCTTAATTATAATTTAAAGATTAGTAGCCTATATAATATTGCAATAAGATATGTGGGTTTATTATTTTATTGGAAACATCCTCAATTACAAGGCATTTCATCATGAATAAACAGGTTCAGACATCTAAAGTGACACTTGAAATACATGCAAGAAATATAAACTAAACATTCGTATTTATGCCCGCACTAACTGGTTGTAGCTTTTAAGTCAAACAGGAATCTATCCAATGTTTCTTGTATTTTGTTAAAAGAATGAATCATAGAAGCGAGTCTGAGCCTCTATAATTGTGCACACTTCAGCTCATCCTCCTGCACCACTGTAAACATCTACAACAGGAAAAAGAGAGAATAAAGCGTGTCACACTCCATTTCCCAGAATGCATCATATTACATATTGATAGACATGCATTCAAATAAGGTTATTTCTTATACTATTCCATATATAATACAGGAAGACTAGAGTGTTTGTATATTGTATAAATAGTGTAGAGTTATTGTAGCTTTGCTCACCATTGTTATTCTAGTATTATGTCCTGCTGCTCCTTAAGATGAGAGAATAAAACAAAACAATGATATCCACATCATTACTAACGTATTTCTCCTATTCTCAAAATCAAAAGTAGCTACCCACAGTAACATAACTAGCATTGGATATTGATATAAGTTGATAATTAAGTTATAGTTAGAAATTGATAAGTTTGGCAATGCTGGGAACTTTAAGCTATATTTTCTATAACTTTGCTATAGTCAGTAAGGTATAGGTAAACAGACAAAGATGGAGGAGGTTCTAACACAAGGTTAAGACGGGCCAGTCTGAGTATTTCACAATCTGCTCAGTTACTGGGATTTTCACTCACAACCATTTCTAGGGTTTACAAAGAATGGTGTGAAAAGGGAAAAACATCCAGTATGCGGCAGTCCTGTGGGCGAAAATGCCTTGTTGATGCTAGAGGTCAGAGGAGAATGGGCCGACTGATTCAAGCTGATAGATGAGCAACTTTGACTAAAATAATCACTCGTTACAACCGAGGTATGCAGCAAAGCATTTGTGAAGCCACAACACGATGGGCTACAACAGCAGAAGACCCCACCGGGTACCACTCATCTCCACTACAAATAGGAAAAAGAGGCTACAATTTGCAAGAGCTCACCAAAATTGGACAGTTGAAGACTGGAAAAATGTTGCCTGGTCTGATGAGTCTCGATTTCGATTTTCTTAAACCGAATGAGAAATTGGATCCATCATGCCTTGTTACCACTGTGCAGGCTGGTGTGGTGGTGTAATGGTGTGGGGGATGTTTTCTTGCCACACTTTAGGCCTCTTAGTGCTAATTGGGCATCGTTTAAATGCCACGGCCTACCTGAGCATTGTTTCTGACCATGTCCATCCCTTGATTCACTGATGGCTACTTCCAGCAGGATAATGTCACAAAGCTTGAATCATTTCAAATTGGTTTCTTGAACATTAAAATGAGTTCACTGTACTAAAATGGCCCCCACAGTCACCAGATCTCAAACCAATAGAGCATCTTTGGGATGTGGTGGAACGGAAGCTTCGTGCCCTGGATGTGCATCCCACAAATCTCCATCAACTGCAAGATGCTATCCTATTCATATGGGCCAACATTTCTAAAGAATGCTTTCAGCACCTTGTTGAATCAATGCCACGTAGAATTAAAGCAGTTCTGAAGGCGAAAGGGGGTCAAACATAGTATTAGTATGGTGTTTCTAATATATTTCAGTAATATGTATCAAAGAATCTATATTTTAAACAACACTTAATTGCATTTAGTTTATTCTTTCAGCCTTTTTTAAGAGGCTAACATTGAAAAATGTATGTATTACATATACAAATTCAACCCTCCAAAGTAGCAAGTAGGAGCGAATGCGTTAAATGCCACTGATGAAATACACGCAAGCTCTTAAAGTAGCATACTCTTTTCTTCCATATTGTGAAATATATATTATTATGACGAGTTAAATGGCTTCTTGAAAAAGATAAAACGTATGGTGAGAGTTTGCAATTGGTGGATCTTATGTAAGTGACAGGTTATAGTCTCGCCCTCGCACTCGCCTAAACACGTCATCAGAGAAGAGAAGGGATGTCGCAACAGGAGGGAGGGGAAGTTACTTTGATTAAAGATTACACATGAAAAAGAAAATGAATAAACTTGTTCTTTTTCTTCGTAACTCTTACAATTCCTAGGTTTTAGGTGTTGCTTGTGCATTCAACAAACTAATCTTTCAGTGCTTGGGTACTAAACATGAGGTGTGAACTTGAGGTCTGTCCGGCAGTGTGTGGCAACTGTCAGAAGCCATTGGTGCTGTACTTTTTTCCGTTCTCTGCTTTCTGCCAGGCCACAGTTTCATTTTTAGCCCACACAACCGCTAACAGTCACTCTGGCCTCTTTGAGCTAAAGCGGCTGCATTCTCACAGTTTGCAGGCTCCTCCATGTATGGGAGTCTCACAGCGGGGAACAGCTGCCAGCACACGTCAGACACTCTCTGATAGGGATGTTAGACGCACAAAGCGTACAAATGTCTACAATAATGTTTCGTAGGTTTGTTTTATCTGGGTTCCCCCATCAATTTGGGATCCTAAAACATTAGATTTCCATGATGCATATGAACCAAGTTAAAAACTAAATTATTAATAATAATAATTAACTTCATTTAAACCTGATGCTGAATGTCTTTCAAAGAGCTAACCGTTCCTGGAGGCATAGTGTGCATTCGAAAGGATTTACAGACCCTTTAAAAACCAAGTTAAAACATAACAGACATACTTTTGATGCGCATCAGCTTTTCAGAGATATTTGAGTTATCTGCATTTAACTGCACATCCATGGAGGACAAAACAAGAAGCTGTTGTTTTAAGGATCAATGTTTTTCTTAATTATTTTTGTACTATGTTACTATTATTAATTTATTTATACATAAAAATATACACACTGACATTTATACACACACAGACACACACATACACTACCGGTCAAAAGTTTAGGGTTCGGTAAGATTTTTTATGTTTTTAAAAGAAGTCTCTTCTGCTCACCAAGGCTACAATTTTTTGATAAAAAAATACACAAAAAAAAAAACACAGTAATATTGTGAAATATTATAACAATTTAAAATGACTTTTTTCATGTTAATATATATTGAAATGTAATTTATTCCTCTGAAGAAAAGCAGAATTTTCAGCTTTTATTTTCAGAAAAAAATGTTCAGCTTTTCAGAAAAAATTTTCAGCTTTTTTCAGAAAAAAATCAGCTTTTTTCAGAGGAATAAATTACATTTAATATATATTAAAATAAAAAAAGTATTTTTAAATTGTCATAATATTTCACAATATTACTGTGTTTTTTTTATTTTTGTCAAAAAATTGCAGCCTTGGTGAGCAGAAGAGACTTCTTTTAAAAACATAAAAAATCTTACCGACCTAAACTTTAGCCAATAATATATATCTATATACAAAAAAAAAGAAACATACACAATTATATTTTTAAAACAAAAATGTTAAATGAGATTAATCGTGTTTATGTATTTCAATGTATTTCAATCTAAACCATTATTTTTGTATTTACTGACCTGTGCACATCATCTTATTTCCTATCTTTTTCTTCTTGGATGGTCACCTCTGGTAAAAGAGAAAAGCAAACTGTCATCAACTCAGTGTCCATCCAGTACTCACAGCCACACATTATAGCCTACATGCTTTAAAAAAAGTCAGCACAAAAAAATGATCGCTTCCCATTCCTTACCGGATAAACACCTTAAAGGATCAATATCACTGTAATCAGCTGAAAATGCAACTCGTGTCATATTCAGCGTGTCACGCACAGAGCAAACGATCCTGTACTTACGTTTGACCTCCAGCCTACAGGCAACTGTTGCCTCACCGAGGGAATTCTTTGGCCCTGCAAGTGTAGACTCCGCCATCAAAACTGGATGGTTTGCGGATTTCGAGTGAGCACACTCCCTGGTTGTTGATCTGCCTATATTTGGGATCATCCCCAATGAGCATCTGATTCTTCAGCCACTCGATCTTAGGCTGCAGACAAAATACATGTCATTTCAAATGATGTAGTAACAATCCCGCAAACACATTAAAGTTGTAGCAACGTTGCATTTCTACTATAGCAACGTTGCTGTCTATGTTGTTGCACGACATTCAGCAACTGAGAGATGACGTTCTGACAATTATTTTTTATTTATTTATGCTAGATATAGATATCCCCCATTTAGCATGTTATGCTTTGAGGTTAATTTTTAAGTAGTCAGTTGTTAGATAATTATATACATATTAAATATTGTTTATCCTTATTATTTAATGGGTCTAACAGTAAATTAATTATAATAAACAACGTGCACGTTAATTAAACTTTATTAAAACTGCATATGGTAATCAAATAAAATACAAATAAAAGCTAAGCTAAAGCTACAGTAAGACAGATAAGAACATTTAATAAAAAAAAAACAGGTTCTGTACATGGTAGACAGGGGAGCATGGGCAAAAGCCGGGCGATAAATGTCCGTAACCAGAATCAATCCAGGAAACTTCACACGTATATATTTAACACAGTACCGTTTAAACACTTGCAATTAAACAAAATCAATTTTAATAAGGTGTAATTAATATATGGATGACAAACTGAGAGGCATTTATTAGACCCACAGTAATGCTGTGAACTAGTGTAACTGAAGCTATATAACCCAACTCCAGTGCTAATGCCTCCCTAACCTCATTAATTTTATCTCTCACACGCACTTAGAGGTGTCATGGTCCTTATATAAAATGTCACACGTCTCAGCCCCCTCGTGGTTCATCAGCTGCACCGCATGGGTCAGATTTACAGAGGCATTTCAGCATTCTGTTGGCACGTACTATAGCATTATGCTAACTGATGTGCCACTGCTCCATTTGTAACTTTCCAGAAAAGAGATACCTTCTAATACCGTTGGTTCCACAGACACATTTGCTGCGTCCGAAATCTCCCATTACTCACTATATAGTGGACTATATAGTGAGCTCGCCATTTTGTAGTGCTGTCCGAATGTATAGTAATGATTATTATACCCTATATAGTCCACTCAATGTATCCCAGAATGCATTTTGAATAGTAGTGAACAACCGATGGTCACTAACCTAAGCCCTACAGTACATACCATCATGCATTGCACTGATCGTAAAAATAAGTTATAATCATGTGTGGAGTAGCGCATTATAACAAAAACGGCCAGAAATCACTTTTAGTTTTTATATTTTGGAGAAATAAGCTCAATATAATGTAATATATTTATTTTTAAAAATCTATTTAGCCCAGAGCCGGCTCGGTACCAGCTGACAGATGATGTAATCAACGGCACCGAGAGACGATCGAGATAGTGTCCGAAAGTGGCTTCTGTTATGCTGGTAAGCTCACTATATAGTGCTCTGCTCTCTAACCCCAACATAGGGGGTAGGGAGTAGTGCTTTGAGTGGAGATTTCGGACGCAGCAATTGTGTCTACAAGATGCTTAATTTTTTTTTCAGACATCAAGCTAGCACAGAATGGCTAATGCAAATGTGTTTTAGGGAAGATTGAGGTCTTAATTAGCGTACACTCCTTCACAAATTAAACATGTCAAACATGCTAATGTCTAACTGCAGTGAAAACTTGTCTAGACATGTGCTAGACATTAAGTTAGCACAGAGTGGCTAATGCAAATGTGTTTTAGGGAAGATTGAGGTCTTAATTCACGTACACATTAAACATGTCAAACATGCTAATGTCTAACTGCAGTGAAAACTTGTCTAGACATTTGCTAGATATTAAGTTAGCACAGAGTGGCTAATGCAAATGTGTTTAGGGAAGATTGAGGTCTTAATTAGCGTACACATTAAACATGTCAAACATGCTAATGTCTAACTGCAGTGAAAACTTGTCTAGACATGTGCTAGACATCAAGTTAGCACAGAGTGGCTAATGCAAAGGTGTTTAGGGAACTATGAGATGAGGTCTTAATTAGCGTACACTCCTTCATGAATTAAACATCGTTAAACATGCTAATGTGTAACTCCAGTGAAAACTTGTCTTAGTAAAATCACTTCGAGCAGTTTGATTTTAGCAGTTAAACGCTGAGATGATCCTCATTCAGGCTGATGCTAAAGTTTAGCAGGAAATAACTAAGGAGTAATAGTAGCCAAGCTGAAGCTATAACCGTTAGCTATGCTTTTTGAGGACCTATGGATGTCAAAAACAGATCTAGCAGATATGTCAATGCACAACAGATCATAGCATGGATCTTGCTAATCAAACATCTGATTGTTCTGTGCTGATCTTATTTTCACAAAAATGTAGCATGTGCTCTACAAAGACTATGCTGTTTAATCAACTGGCTGACTTACACAATGGGCTCAATGACATAAGCAGTGCTAGGAAAGTTTCACGTTCTACATGAACTCGTTCAAAGTTCAGTTCACACATTTTAAAATGAACTATTTCAGTTCATAGCTCATACTTCAAAAAATGAACTAGTTCATAGGCTAGGTCTTTTTTTCCCACATCTTGCGAGCTTCTTTAATGTTATTATTATTATTATTATTGCCACAGCCTATATACAACCACAGACAACAATTATTTTATAGACGGGCAAAGTTTGCACAGAAATGTGAGATTTTCCCATCCTCACCAACCTCGTCATAACCCGTTTAAATGATCATACGACGCCTCCTCGTGCGCTGCTTTGTCGACGTGGCGTGGCACTGTTGCTGGTGCGACACTGTTGGCTGGTGTTGCCAGATTGGGTGTTTTCGCTACATATTAAGGCCTGTTTACATGTGTTTTAGCCGGGTTTTCACCTGGAAGGCTCTATAGAAATCTGGCAACCTATTGTACGAAGTTAAACTGAGAGACCGTGCGTTCACAGACACCAGAATGAACACGTTCACAGTATCGTTCATCAGGCAGTAATACAGTATGTTCAGTTCACGTTCAACCAAAATATGAACACGTTCAGACACCACACTGTACATAATACGGTCCAAGATTAATTAATACATCTGGAGAATGAACATCATTTCTTTGCCTTATGAAAACATAATTTCCAATGGGAGGAAGAAGCTAACATAACAATCCTGTTGAGGAAGCAATTACCACGAAGCTCCTTTGGGAGCATTTCCAGCTTTCTTTCTCAAATATTTGGTCATTGTACAATTTCACACTGTAGCCAACTCTTGTGTCCGAGACACATCCTGATTTTGTAGCACCAAAGTGAAAAATGTCTAACGTCTAACCGTGCCAACTGTTCTGAATAAAAATCATGGATAGGCACAGTTTCACAACAATGGTGGAACATAATAGTACATCATGATGTTCTCCAGTGGTGTTGGCGGTTTTAGGTTTCCTTCATCCAAAAACCTCGAGACACCCTGGAACTGGTTTAGTGCCAAATAGAAATTGAGCCAGATCATGAAAATCTGGAGCAAGGGTTTTTTAATGTCACAGTCTTTATATAAAATTCACTAATCCCTGACTATGTGCCATTCTCTCCCCTTCTGACAATGAGAAACTTGTTCATGCATTTGTAACATCTAGACTAGTCCCTAGCTATGGAACTCTCTTCCTGACAACTTGAGCAATTGACGTTCTGCACTTTTAAAAATGTCTCTCAAAACACATTTTATCACAAGGTTCTTTAATTGATTTACTTTTTGTTTCTCTCGCCTTAATAAAGTAAACTCTGGAACAGAGTGAATTGTTTGGAGCATGTGGTAAATACTATACCCATTCTACCGAGGAACCCATGACTGTGTTCTTGAACATGTTCTGTTTTATCATGGCTTTGAAGGTTTTAAATTTCTAAATCCAATATTCCCAAGAGACCCTGGACATCCCTGGAACTTTGTTAGCACAAAACAGATAGCAGGTCGCATCACTGCAAGCTTTAATGAACACGAATTTCAAAGTGTCCTAGAAGACTACATCTATCAGGATTTAAGTTTTTGCATCCATCTCAGCTGTTCTGGAAACTTGATTCTATGTCCCCCTCCTTGGGAATGACAAGCTAACATAGTCCCCATGACTGTTTACCAGCTGGCATTAGTGGTCAGCAGGGATGACCAACATCACTGTGCTTTTTGTGCCGTATGACTACAGCTATGGGTATACTTAAGCTATTTTTTGAGCGTGAACCCAAGGACATTTGGATATGTTGATACCATCGTTTGGATAATTAACAACTCTTGTTTGAATTACAACGATACACTTTCAGAAGTATATTTGTAGCGACTCATCAGCTAATTTCTGGCTCAAAACATTTAGCTACTGGTTGGTACATTGTCCACAATATAAAATGTAAAAGGAAGAGAGATCATCCATACCTTTGGACTGCCTCGGACTGCACACAGTAGTTTGGTGTTGTAGCCCACAGTGGCAGCTCTGTCGTTCAGGAGAGCCGTGAACTTGGGAGCCTCACTGAAATCATGCTCCTTATACTCTGGTGGTTTGTAGACAATACCTACAGGACAGGGGAGAACAACCTCAGCCGGGACTGACAGTTGTCAGGAGGGTATAGCTGTTACATGACATTAGGATGTGCAAAGCTACAGGTTTTAAAACCAATTCGTTGGTGGGTTTCTAATCAGGATCCAATCAGACACGTTCCATATAAGAGGTGCAATCCAAGCTGCAACAGCAAAAGATGTCCGCCTGAATGTTTATGGCTGTAGCACCTATGAATTTAAGACATGGGTGTCCAATCCTGCTCCTGGAGGGCCAACACCTGGCTGGAAGTTTCTAGTGATCCTTAAGACCTTGGCTGTATGTCCGAAATCATTCCTCTATACCTCTACACCACTGATATAGTCCATTTGAATGAGTGAATGAAACTGAAGGAGCAAATTCAGAAACTGAGAGCAGGACACTGGAATGCATTTGCAGTAATTTTCAAAGCAAGCGCATTCTTTAGCAGCTAGCTCTTAATTGTACCTTGGTTGAATACTCTTTGTAGAGGTGCATTTTGGGATTGAATGAGTGAACTTGATAATGCCCATTATGGTTTCAGACATCATAACAAATGGTAGTCCTTCAATAGTGCACTTTATGGTAATACCTTATTTTGAAAGTCCACTTTAGACTATTGACTGTAATAACTGTAGGCCTTTAAATTGTAAAGAAATTAAGGATTTGCCTATTATATGGAGTGTGGGCACTGAGCACCCACCGGCAGAAACATAAATCGGTGCCTTTAGCTGGTACAGGTATATTAAATTAGGACTGGAGCTAAACTCTGATGGGCCGTATGGCAGGAGCAGGACTGGGCCCCCTTGGTTTAAGGCAATGCTCTCTAACTCAACTCTTGGTGGGCCACTGTCCTGAAGAGTTTAACTCCAGCCAGCTCTCTAACTCACCTACCTGGAAGTTTCTATGGCAGAACTGCCCCATATACCCTTAAATAGGCCTCTATTTTAGGAGACAGCCATTTGTGTTGGTGTCTGATGGTGCGTTCTATTATTCATCCGTCTCGTAGATCCGAATCGGAAGACAGACGTTGCCTAGCAACATGCCCTCTTTCCTCGGATTTCTCCTCTCGGACGTCGGACAACCGTGAGGACACCGAGCAAGAATTCCGTTTTGGAATTCAAGATGGCTACGCCCTGTGACTTGTAAGAATGAATTCTTTTCATTGTTTTTGAACCGCTTTAGTATTTTAATGACGATTATAATCACTCGTATTGCTACGTCCCCTGTAGGTATCGGAATTGGTTGTTGTGAATGCAATTACTAACGTTGCTAGCATTGCAACGTTTTCAAGTTCAAATGGCTGCGTTTTGATAAGGTATATATAGTCATAATATTTTTTTTTAATGTAAGTGCCTGGTACTCGGCCAGTGCTACCATTATAACAGCTCTCCGGGTGGCGTCCATTTTTTTCTCCGACTCGAACACGCGAATCATAATAGAACGCTTGAAGTATGGACATGACGTCAAATCCGAGGTCCGAGTCAGTTCGTTGGCTATAATAGAACGCACCATGAAACTATAGTTAACGAGAGAATTTGAAAGACAACCGTTTATCCCGCCCCTCAGATTCGAGCCCTGTCAATGTCAAGTTCCCAGACCAAACATCTTGATGTAGGTCTGGCATGCCAGGCTATGATTATTCAACAGCAAGTACAAAATATGCAAAAGCAAAATATGCAAAAGCAGCTCACTCAGTGTCCGAATTCACTCACTCGTTTTCATTCACTCCTTCAAGTGGACTATATTAGTGGAGTAATGTAGGGATGAGGAGGGTATAAGGGGTGATTTTGAACACAGCTTAGATCCGATGAGTTTAATTACGGTTGGAGCTAATCTGCAGGTTAGAGACCACTGATTTAAGGAGAAAAGAGGTTGATTGCCCGATGAGTATGCTAGCACTATAACAGCTAAGGCATTGCAAGCTGCTATAGCATGGTTCCTATAGGCAAGTTATAAACATATATTTAAAAAAAATATATATCATCATTGTTGTTTTCATAAATGAAAAAAGATGGCAAGTTGAAAATTGTGACACCTAGCTAATTGTTATATTAATATAAATTATATTATATGTATATATGCAACAAATATAGCATAGAATGTGCTAACCTAAAAGCCTTGTTCTTGCAAAAAGATTTTGGCTCAGGACAGAAGGTTACAACAGGCTGGTGGTTAAGAAACATCACCAGCTCAGTCTCCGCTACTTTAGGATGTAACAGCTGTACATATGCAGAGAGATGACTGATGCATGTTGCTAAATTATTTTCAGATTTGCAGCACTCCAGCGTAATCTATTTTATTATGCAGAGCCCATGTACGATAACTGTCACACTCAAGGCAGAGCCAAGTCTTATCTCCACACAATGAGAACACTTAGTATGTGCTGTCAATGTTTGCTGCCAACAAAAGCGCAGTTTTTTTTTACAGTCAATTTAGGATGTTATTAATATCAACTATATCAATGAGTTATTTGAAAGCTGTTTGCAACTTGCCATATTATAAAGAATGGGAGATTGTGTGCAATGAATGACCCTCTTTTTTATATTTTTGTGGAAACCCTGACATTTGTTTTTCTTGATTATTTGATGGATAATTTGATATAAATGTCAAAAGAACAGCTTATATTTTAAATATTAATATTTTGCATGCTAATTTTGCTAATTTTCTATATTGCATGACAACCAAAAACAGTCTGCAGTTATGATAGTGAAGTTGATTACTTAGTGGAAGAATTGTTTATTGTGGTTGTTGTATGTATTTCTGTCATGGCAACTCTCCATGTGTGTGGCATAGTAATGGATATGGCAGTGTTGATATATCGGTCTTGAATATGGGTGTATTTTATCATTCTGCTGCCAGCAATAAGCCACTCAGGGCCATAGATTAGTAACTTTACTAGGCATTAATTATTGTTTTCATTTACTTTCCTTCAGAATCCAAGTTAACTTCAAGTGCCATAAAACAATAACACTGTGACCTCACCTGTTTTCTGAATATGAGCAGCATCTTTTGTTACAGCAGCAGTCTCACTCTTTCCAACCTTGTTTTCGGCAAAAACTCTGAAGGTGTATACATTTCCCATCACAAGGTCAGTGATTGTGGCGTTCAGCCTGTGGAAGTGCTCGAGAACCGTGAACCAATCCTGCCAAAAACAGTAGAACTCTTAGTTTATTATGACAGGACATTATAGACCATTTCTACATTGACCACAAGCAAGGGAAATATTTCCCTGTGGGTTCCCATTCGATAAATAAATCATAAACAAAGTGATTGCAATTATAGTGTTAAATATCCTTGGCTTTGGCAAAAGTGCTTTTAGATTAAGTGTTTTGTACAGTATGTTCTCTAGATATCTTGTATTCACATCAATCTAGCTGTTTAGTATCACGATTCACATCATGACAGTCAGAGTTATGAGATGTCATTATTATGGAGCGCTCTCTCTATCTGTCAGCACTTTACACATTCTCAACCGGATGATCTCCCGCCAAGAAGTCATCTGACCCATGACTCGAACACCCAGATACAAACTTATAGATAGACTCGTCAAGTCCATACAGAGTCTCAAGACCCTTCATTTAGATTTACAGACTTGACAGGAGGCTAAATTAAGCCTTGCTTAAGCATGATGACATACATCCCACTCAAAAAAAAAAAAAAAAAAAAAAAACATGGTTTGAGGAGGATTCATTGCATGCTGTCAGTTTTCACTGTGGTAAGTGGATGTGGTTTAGGCAGAGTATTTGAAATATTGACTGTCACCTTCAGAAGGTCAAACTCAATATTACAGTAAATATAAGCTGATTTTAGTGGCTTTGTATGGATTTTTCTGATTTGTATTTCCTTTGCCTTTTCTATGCATCCCAGCTACCAAAATAAATAAATGTATTAAAGAGATAATCCACTTTTTTGGAAATAGGCTCATTTTACAACTGCCCCAGAGTTAAACAGTTGAGATTTACCATTTTCGAATCCATTCAAATGATTTTTTTATATTTAGAAGAATATCAGTAACCAGACAGTTTCTGGTCTCATTGACTTCCATAGTATATATTTTTTCCTACTATGGAAGTCAATGAGACCATGAAATTGTCTGGTTACTGATATTCTTCTAAATATCAGAAAATCGGCTGAATGCATTTGAAAATGGTGAAACTCAACTGTTTAACTCTGGGGAGTTGTAAAATGAATTTCAAAAAAGTGGAGTATCTCTTTAATTCTATAGTTTTTAATAAGGAGAAACTCACACAGTAACTGGGTTTCAAATAAAATGTGCAATACAGTTAAATATTACAGTGTTAAATTTACCCGTCACAAAATCGGCATGGGGAAGTCTTTTGCCCTCACGCTGAAATTCTTGATCAAGTAGATTCCTATTGAAATGACTTTCAAAAAATGGTTAATGTGGCTGCATCTTTAGTTTACGGAAATATATTAGTTAGTGGAATAACTACATCAAATTTATAAATATTTAATATATATAAATATATGCAATTTTATTTTTTATTTTATTTTAGGGTTTCAAACTAAACGTGGGGCCATAGGTGAAGTGTGTGTAAAGGCCTGTACACACCAGGGACGAATATCAGTGCGCGTTATTCGCCCAAAGTGATTCACACCAAAGTGATTTTCGCTGACGATGAGCCGAGTGAACATGCAAATTTGTTTCCTGACATTAGATGGCGCTTAATGTAAAACAGAAATACCCGCTCTTTATGCTTTATAGCTCTAAATGCTCCGAGACCAGCAGCTCATCATTCATCTTGCCCATAGATATCTTGCCTTGCATCTTCCTCGTCTTCCGGCAGTGTAGACGGTGGCGTATATCTTCTTCGCCATTATGTATGTGTGCTCGGTAAGACCGTTTTGTGTTTGAGCGCCCCAAGTTGTGTTTTAGTAACTTCAGAAGCACCAGACACGTGAGCAAAAGCGGCAATCTCATTGGTCGGAATAGTTTTTGCACGTGGCGCGTCAAACCAAAAAAACTAAACCGAGGCGTTTTTTAAGACGCTTTTACGTGTGGCGTTTTTCACATTGGTGTGCACACTCACATTGGCACCCTTTGTTAAGTCACAAGGCGTTAAACATCTGCGAATATCGTGAGCGAAATTCATCCCGGTGTGAACAGGCCCTAAGGCTGTGCCACGGACTCAGGACTATTTTATCAATCAAACTACTGACTAATGCTTCTTCTGATTGGTTTTAAAGGGAAAAGCTTGCCTTTACAGCTGGTCGAGGATCAGTAATACATTGGAGAAACAGATTAGATGATTGCACTCTTGAGAGCATCAAAGGTTTCTATTTACAGTGTTTTGCAGCGTTGAGCAATGTAGCCAATAACAAACATATCTGTTGATTTCTTGAAGGAATGGATAATCATCCACTTAACACTCAAAACACCTGATTTTGTGTCCAGTCTGGAGTTTCGCATTCTCACAAGCCCTCTTTTTATAAGTTAACTTAACAAAAAAAGTGTCTACATTGAGCTAAATCAGAGATTTGTTGTGTAGCCAGCTTAATTGATAAGTGGAGCTTTGTGAGATCTCAATGAATTGAGATGTGTGACAGCTGGTTTACATTATAGTGAGTGATATATAAGGCCCCGTTTACACGAGAACGATTCCGGGTGAAAACGTAAAAATATTTTATCGGATGTGCCTTTCGTTTACACGACGACGGCGTTTTGAGGCTTAAAACGCAAAAAAGTGAAACCACCCTCCAGAGTGGAAATCTTAAAAATGCTCCACTGCCGCGTTCCGTGTAAACGGTAGAAACGCAAAAGTCTGCTTGACAGTGACGGTTGTACGCAGGTGCGTGGACTTGGTTTTGTTGTAGTATGCACTCCTAGCCACCTGAAGTGCATTCTACATTGAATTTCACACACTTTTGCGTCACCATTTGCACGCGAATTTCCCACACAAAACACTCGTCTAAACGCAGAATAAAAAGTGATGGCGCAACGCCACTTTTGCGTTTTCTCTTTAGAATCGTTTCCGTGTAAACATAGCCTAAAGATGGTGATAGTGATGTTGTGATTATTAAAGTAACGCTCTTTGCATGCTTTCTTGGCGGTGTTATCCATTCAGAATTCGAAGGAAACGTTTTGCTGACTTAGGTAAAGCAAAGATTATTTATTATTGGAACTGCCATGTCATCATGCTTACAGTTGGCTATATGTTTCATGACACTCTACATTGAATGTGTTTTTAAGGAGGAAGTGTTTCTAAATGATCTCTGGTGTGGGATAGCCCAGATCTGCAGGACTGCAGACATCACATGTGATTAAAACTAGCTACATTTCATGTAATTTCATGTTATGTTTGATAACAGTTTATAAAAGTGCAATTTTTCTTATCCCAAATAACAGTTCCTTATGTAAAGAAGAATTATAGACATAGAAGTACTATAGTCCATTTTCTGAGAGCAGAAATGGTGCTGGCACATTGTTCTATTAATTACTCTATTAATGTGCCAATAATGAGTTACCTACTCCAGTTTTCTTGTCAGCCTTCTGAATGGTGTATCCAGTGATCTCAGTGTTGCCATTGTCTTTGGGAGGGGTCCATTCCAAAGCTGCATTGAAGCCCCAAGAGTCGACTAGCTTCACAGATGAAGGAGGACCGGGAAGATCTACATACAACCATTAAAAATGATTTAGCCTCCTTAGTGGATCATTTTACACTGGAAGGTCTTACTCGGTAAACAGAGGTGTCAAGGAATGGACTAAGAATGAAAATGCAAGGTGGACAGAAATAGCCAAGGTCTAAGAAGAGCTCTAGATCATAGCATGTCTCACCGACAATCTGAATTATGAGGGTAGCCTTGTCCTCGAAGCTGTCGATCTTCACGGTCATCTCATAGCTTCCAGAGTCGTCTCGCTCAGCCTTGCGGATAAACAGGATGCTATCCTTGTCCGCTGTTGCGGATATTTATCTTCTTTGTATCTAAAGGCTGGCCATCCTTGGTCCAAGATATCACAGGTTTTGGTTTGCCCTACAAAACAGAGAATTATCGAATATATTAGAGCAAACAATAAGCACGGCTCTGTTTTACGTATATATAAAACTCTAAACTTACACAGAAGGGGATAACCAGATTGATCTGTTCGCCAACATGCTTGACGTATCTTGACCTCAGGGCACGGGGTATGCGAATCTTGGGTCCGATCTGAGAAACAAAACACAAGAGCAAATTTAGATCGTATTTAGATTAAAACGGCCTTATGAGCTGTTTTTGTTGGCGTGTATTTTGAATTAAATAATCAAAACAAAATCAATTAAATTAAATTGGTCTTATTTTGAAATACATAGTGTTAAATCACACAAACTGATTATTAGGAACACCATACTGATACTGTGTTTGACCCCCTTTTGCCTTCAGAACTGCCTACATTCTACGTAGTATTGATTCAACAAGGTGCTGAAAGCATTCTTTAGAAATGTTGGGCCATATTAATAGGATAGCATCTTGCAGTCGATGGAGATTTGTGGAATGCACATTCAGGGCACGAAGCTCCCGTTCCACCACATCCCAAAGATACTCTATTGGGTTGAAATCTGGGTACTGTGGGGGACATTTTCAGTACAGGGAACCCACTGCCATGTTCAAGAAACCAATTTGAAATGATTCGAGCTTTGTGATATGGTGCATTATCCTCCTGGAAGTAGCCTTCGGAGGATGGGTACATGGTGGCCATAAAGGGATGGACATGGTCAGAAACAATGCTCAGGTAGGCCGTGGCATTTAAACAATGCCCAATTGGCACTAAGGGGCCAAAAGTGTGGCAAGAAAACATCCACCACACCATTACACCACCACCACCAGCCTGCACAGTGGTAACAAGGCATGATGGATCCATGTCACATTCTGTTACATCTAATCCATTTAAATGTCTCAACAGAAATCGAGACTCATCAGACCAGGCAACATTTTTCCAGACTTCAACTGTTCAATATTGGTGAGCTCTTGCAAATTGTAGCCTCTTTTTCCTATTTGTAGTAGAGATGAGTGGTACCCGGTGGGTCTTCTGCTTTTGTAGCCCATCCGCCTCAAGGTTGTGTGTGTTGTGGCTTCACCAACGCTCTTCTATCAGCTTGAATCAGTCGGCCCATTCTCCTCTGACCTCTAGTATCAACAAGTCATTTTCGCCCACAAAACTCCACGTACTGGATGTTTTTCCCTTTTCACACCATTCTTTGTAAACCCTAGAAATGGTTGTGCGTGAAAATCCCAGTAACTGAGCAGATTGTGAAATACTCAGACCGGCCCGTCTGACACCAACAACAATGCCACACTCAAAATTTCTTAAATCACCCATCTTTCCCATTCTGACATTCAGTTTGCAGTTCAGGAGATTGTCTTGACCAATACCACACCCCTAAATGCATTGAAGCAACTGCCATGTGATTGGTTGATTAGATAATTGCATAAATGAGAAATTGAGAAGGTGTTCCTAATAATACTTTAGGTAAGTGTATATACAGTATGTTCTAAAACATATTTAATGCTTACACGATTATTTAAATGGGTTAATGATTAAGTTCATTTCGACAGGTTTATTCTTGCCATACTGTATATTGGAGAGAGAGCACATGGCACTGTGTCTTAAGTCACTGGAATGCTTCCAGAAATAGATCTATGAGAAATTCCTGACCGTCTGCAGGTCAACAGCCTCTATATAACAGGCCAGTCTCATGCTCATTACTAGTTGCTCTGTTTCTTCACCACATTTCGTTAATGTGAAGGGATGATGTTCAAGAGAAACAGAACAAGAAAATGTCAACTAAATTTATAATTGAAACAAGGATATCTCATGGTGAAACTTTTGACTTTCTCCATCTATACCAGTAGCTCCAAACCCAACATCCATCTGCGTAGTGCGTATTCCCTCTCTTCCCCTTAGACTGCAGTCACATTTCCATTAAAGGGTAACTAAACCCCTGGTCAGAGCCTGACTCCACCCACTGGCAATATTTGAAAAATGCTGAAAAAGTGGGCAGACCCTAGCGGAGATAGAGGGGACGAAGTAGATGCTAAAACACGCTATCCTGATCGTTTTCAATACTCCAACTCCTGACTCGCTACAGTGGTTTCGACGAAACAAGCTGTTTTTTATTCTGCCAAGGGCGTAGCTCGTACCAGGAGCGTGGTGAGCTGAAAGATTTGTACGTCACGAAGAACCGCTAACATCCAATAGGAAAATTCAACTGCAGTAGCCACCATTCAACCTGAAGAGGGCAGCACTAAGACTTTTTTGACATTTGTCTATGTAATGGTGTTATGTAAAAACCCATATATTGTAGAAATAAAACACTTTATACACAAATGTCAAAAAAGTTACTTAAATCAATGACTGGTATTAAAGATCCATTCTTATAGATCATTAACTAAAAAAAGTTGGTTAAGGGTTTAGTTACTCTTTAAGGGGCAATATTTCCGAACCGATTTCTGGGTCACGGGTTAGAGGACAGAGGAGCAAGTAAATGAGGAAGCAGTATTGAGAAATTGAGTATTGAGAAACACCCTTGCCTTGTTACTTAATGAATGAATGAATGCCTCAATGGGTGCTTGTCAATACTCAAATTGATGCTTCCTCATTCGTCCTCCAACTAATTACCCAGAAACCAATCAAAGTTAGCCATCTTGAAGGGAATCTTAATTTTCTAAGTGCATCACGAGGAGGCAGGGAACGAGGAGCGAGAAAGCTTCCAGAGGAGCGATGGCGAGAACAGGTGTATATACGATGCAGAGGACTTTCTTGTCAAGAAACCTTAAGTTAAGTTAAGTCTCACTTATAAATTCTCCTCCCCTTCACGTCGTGTCACAATAATTGTAATATATGCTTTTCCTTTGCATGTTTATTAAATCATACATATCACATTTTTCTACAGCACATATCATTGAATCAACGACTCTCACGATTTGCTTAAAACCGCAGATTCGTTCAATAACGATTCACTAACACTGCTGTGCTTACTTCATTCTAACATAAACACACCTAAAATGTACATCAACTAATATTACCTTTTTGTTTTGTGAACCGTTGTATAAAATTTGGAATTGTGCAGATATGCGGAAAAAAACAATCTTGCAACAAATTACTCTGCACACAACCTACTGTATCACGCAGCTCGTGTTAATGCAGTTAGTTTTGGCCACAAAAGATGGGGTGATTTGATTGGACGGCGTGTATTCAATCTTTCACGGCACAACATTTTTCTGTTTTTACGCGCATTTTGCCTGTTCAATACATGCTTTGTTTGAATGTTATTTTAAGGTGGGGTACAATTAAATGAACAGCAAAACCTTTTGATATCCCCTCTGCACTCACATACTCCAGTTTGGGAACCACTGCTCTAGACAACAATGTGGCACCCAGGAACTTTGACCTCTCTGATCTAAATCTCCATTAGCTGTCCTCTCCGACCACATCTGTTACCATTAGCGTACAGCCTCCCAAATCTATCCCACCAGACCTCTAATCCTTACTTCCCAGGACTCCAAAGTACAATCATTATTACAGGAAGCAATTGACACCAGTGGAGCGACACACATTGCTGAGCTGAGCATGCTGACAAAACGCTTGATTTGGGTGGCATTGCGGGATGGCACAGTTGGCTTTGAAGGTTCACATTCAGCTCACCTCAGGCTTACTTTACCATACCTGACCTAATTTCTCAAATGCCTGTGCTTGTATGTGTGCTTGTAAACCTAATCCTGCTTCTTCGATCCCTTTTTGCAGTCCATGTTCGGATATGTAATCTGTGTAATGGCTGCCACACATGGCCAATCAAAAAATAGCCCCAAAACATCCGAAATGCAGTGTTCACTACAGGACTTTGAAAGGGGGTTGTCCAAAATTGTACGTTCCGGGGGTTGGAAATCAACCAGCAGGAAAAAAATTCAACACTTAAAAGTAGCCCAATTACATGGAAGCTTGTTTCCGCCACAGAATTAAAAATAAAAGAGGTAATTGCGACTTTTTATCTCACAATTCTGACTTTTTCTCACAACTGTGAGTTTACATCTCGCAATTCTGACTTTATTTCTCACAATTGCAAGATATGAAGTCAGAATTGCATGATATAAAGTCGCAAATTGCGTGTTATAAAGTCAGAACTGTGTGATATAAAGTCTCAATTGCGTGTTATAAAGTCAGAATTGCGAGATATATAGTCAGAATTGCGCGAATATAAAGTCAGAATTGCGTGATATAAAGTCAGAATTGCGTGATATAAAGTCAGAATTAGTAGATATAAAGTCAGAATTGCATGATATAAAGTCTCAATTGCGTGATATAAAGTCTCAATTGCGTGATATAAAGTCAGAATTGGTAGATATAAAGTCAGAATTGCGAATATAAAGTCAGGAATTGCAAGATATAAAGTCAGAATTGCGAGATAGAGTCAGAATTGCGAATATAAAGTCAGAATTGTGAGAAAGTCAGAATTTCTAAATATAAAGTCAGAATTGCAAGATATAAAGTCAGAATTGCGAGATATATAGTCAGAATTGCGTGATATAAAGTCAGAATTGGTAAGATATAAAGTCAGAATTGGTAGATATAAAGTCAGAATTGCATGATATAAAGTCTCAATTGCGTGTTATAAAGTCAGAATTGCGTGATATAAAGTCAGAATTGGTAGATATAAAGTCAGAATTGCAAGATATAAAGTCAGAATTATGTAGAATATAAAGTCAGAATTAGTAGATATAAAGTCAGAATTGTGAGATATAAAGTCAAAATTGCGAGATATAAAGTCAGAATTGCAAGATAGTCAGAATTGCGATATAAAGTCAGAATTGTGAAAAGTCAGAATTTCTCAATATAAAGTCAGAATTGCAAGATATAAAGTCAGAATTGCGAATATATAGTCAGAATTGCGTGATATAAAGTCAGAATTGCGAGATATAGAGTCAGAATTGGTAGATATAAAGTCAGAATTGCGAATATAAAGTCAGAATTGTGAGAAAGTCAGAATTTCTAGATATAAAGTCAGAATTGCAAGATATAAAGTCAGGAATTGTGAGATATAAAGTCAGAATTGCGAAATATAAAGTCAGAATTGTGAGATATAAAGTCAGAATTGCGAGATATAAAGTCAGAATTGCACGATATAAAGTCAGAATTGCGAGATAAAGTCAGAATTCAAGATATAAAGTCAGAATTGTGAGATATAAAGTCAGAACTGCATGATATAAAGTCAGAATTTCGAGACATAAAGTCGAATTTCTGATATAAATTCAGAATTGCAAGATATAAAGTCAGAATTGCAAGACATAAGTCAGAATTCGAGATATATAGTCAGAATTGCGTGATATAAAGTCAGAATTGTGAGATATAAATCAGAATTGCATGACATAGTCAAATTGCATGTTATAAGTAGAATTGAGATATAAAGTAGAATTGCAAGAATAAGGACAATTGCACGTTATAAAGTCAGAAATGCATGATATAAAGTCAGAATTGTGAGATATAAACTATTCTGAGTGGAAAAAAGTTAAGTTTTTTTCCCCTTAGAATTGGCCTGATAACTTGCAATTGCAAATTATATGTCACAATTCTGAGAAAGATGTCAGAGAACAAAAATGTCTGAATTGTGAGATAAAAAGTTGCAATTCTGTCTTTTTTTCTCAAATTGCAACTTTATATGCATTCTGACTTTATATCTCACAATTCTGACTTTATGACACGCAATTGCGACTTATATCACGCAATTCTGACTTTAAATCTCGCAATTTTGAGATAAAAAGTCACAATTATTTATTTATTTATTTTTTATTCAGTGGCGGAAACAAGCTTCCATACAATTCCACTGGAAAACCACAGACTTGGCAACACCAACAGTGAGTCTTTAGTAAATCCTGTCAGTAGTTACTCCAGTTAACCCCAAAAGAGGGTTTGAACTGTACAGACTGGTCCAATAATTCAAGGTCAAGCTCCACCAATGAAAGTGGTCAAGTGCAAGGACAAAGAACCAAGCCCTGAAAATAAACACAATCCTTTTAGCTAGATAAAAATTCTTATCAATATACACCATTATGCAAGTACACTCAATTTAGTAGGATAATATCCAGTATGTGTTTAGCTCAGATTGCACTGACAGCCCTAGGTCTTTATGTTTGTAATTTAAATGCTAATGAAAGCTCTTGTCGGCGCAAGCCAATGGGATTTATATACCCACAGCTGTTGAATCCATTGAGGGCATGAGAGGTAGCTAAAAGCTGAGGCAGTGCACTTCTTACTGTGGGGAACACATACTGTCATCTGAGCTTCGGCAGTAAGCCACATGAGCCAGGGCTCAGAGAATACACTGAAAAAGTATAGCACTATGAAGTAATTAGTGTTTGAAGTAATCAGACTCTGTGAAGTAACCAGAGATGATTCGTCACTTTCATCTGTCCCCTACACATGTGGGTCTTTTCAGCAATGCATAGATGCTCACCCATAATCTCATGGACAGGGACGGGCTGTGGCAGGATGGCGGGCTGGCTACGGCCTCCGGCATTCATGGCCACGACACGGATGTTAAGTCAGGTCTCCGGTTGTCAGGCCGCTGATGACAAACCGATTGGACGTGGTAAGTTCGGTATTGGCAGCCACCCATTCAGAAGCTGTAGAGTGTAAAAATGGATAGATGATGTATAACTTTTCACAAAAAACTAAAATTTCACAAAAAAAATAAATAAATAATTAAAATAATTTAGTAAATACTTGAGCTTTAAAAATGGGCTAGATTTTTCGGCAGTTTAACATGATATTCCATGTACAACTAAAACAATGTATTTTAGTTTGATTTTACATACATAAACAAAAATTTTAAAAGCTAAAATATTGATGTTATGCGTCAACTACCCAGTTAAAGAACATGCATTTCCAAACACACTAGCAGTGATGTCATTATAGATCCACAAATCTAAATGTGGGATGTGCAGATATGGTGACAGTTGGTTGAAAGTATCCCTTCCTAATAGGGAGACTCACAGGGGCGAGCTATAAATCAGTCTGCGGTGACATTTTAAAGACAGGTGCTAGCAGACTGTCATAGAACTTACTTTTCTTGTGACATCTGATAGTTCTACATGGTTCAATTTCAAGATGAAGGCATGATGATTGAAACACTACCCCTAATCTAAAGAGCTTATCAGCAATACTGAGAGGATATACACACATCCTTCCTTGCAGTATTCAACAACGTATCCGTCCAGTCCAGAGCCAATGTTCTCCGGGGATCTCCACTTAAGAGTGACTGAGGTATCATTGACATCATCCACGCTGAGGTTCTGGGGGGCACTGGAGGGCACTGCACATTCATAAGAGACATAAAAACACTCAATTTAATGTAGGAAAACGCATGAACTTTTATAGAGATGGATGGATGGATGGAATAGGTGGATGGATTTGATGAATAAATGGGTGGATGGTTGAATTTGGTAGATTAACTAATTGAATAGATTACCTGATTGAATGGATGGAAGGATTGGATTGATTATTAGGTCTATTGATTTCATGGATGGATGGATGGATGGATGGATGGATGGATGGATGGATGGATGGACGGATGGATTAGGTGGATTTATGGATTGGATTGATTTATTGGGTGGATTTATGGATTGGGAGGATGGTTTGGATGGATAAATGGCCAGATGGATTGGATTGATTAGCTGGATGGATGGGAATTGTATATGTGGATGAATAGATAGATTGATTTGGTGGGTGGGTGGGGTCCATTGGATAAAGGGATGGATGGATGGGGTCCATTGGATTTATGGATAGATTAATGGATGGGGTCCATTGGATTTATGGATAGATAGATGATAGATGATAGATAGATCAAGGAAAAATATATGGATGGGGTCCATTGGATTTATGGATGGATGGATGGGGTCCATTGGATGTATTGATGGATGGATGAGTTCCATTGGATACATGGGTGGATTTGGTGGGTGGATGGAAGGATGGATGGGGTCCATTGGGTAGATGGATGGATGGATTGGGTGGGTGGATGGAAGTATGAATGGGGTCCATTGGATTTGTGGATAGATGAATGGATGGGGTCCATTGGATTTATGGATAGATAGATAGATAGATAGATAGATAGATAGATAGATAGATAGATAGATAGATAGATAGATAGATAGATAGATAGATCAAGGAAAAATATATGGATGGGGTCCATTGGATTTATGGATGGATGGATGGGGTCCATTGGATGTATTGATGGATGGATGAGTTCCATTGGATACATGGGTGGATTTGGTGGGTGGATGGAAGGATGGATGGGGTCCATTGGGTAGATGGATGGATGGATTGGGTGGGTGGATGGAAGTATGAATGGGGTCCATTGGATTTGTGGATAGATGAATGGATGGGGTCCATTGGATTTATGGATAGATAGATAGATGGATGGATGGATGGATGGATGGATGGATGGATGAATTAAAGTGTTGATTGGGTTGAAAGGAATCATGGAAAGATGGATGGATGGGGTCCATTAGATTTATGGATGGATGAATGGAGTCATTTGGATTTATGGATTGATGGATGGATGGGGTCCATTGGATATATGGATGGATGGAGTCCAACGGATAGATGGATAGCTAAATGGATGGATTTGGCAAATGGATGAATTAGGTGTATTAATGGATGGTTTGGGTGGGTGGAGGGATTTGGTGAATTGATAGATTTGTTGTATTGATGGATGGATGATGGATGGATGGATGGATGGATGGATGGATGGATGGATTGAGTGGTTGGATGGATTACCTGCTGGAGGAGGTGGTGTTGGTGGTTTAGGTGGCTCTTCTAAAGGTGCAGCTTCAGCAGGAGCCGCTGATGATCAAATATAACAGATTATTCAGATTCAGAGTTATATTTATTCAAATGCGCCATGGATACTGTCTATCTGACTCTAGCCTTATGAGTTATCATTTTCTAAATGCAAGTCAAATTACTGAAATCGAACAATTAAAAATGAGAACAAAAGCACAATTATTTACCCTCAGCTGGAGCATTAGTGGAAGGAGCAGCTTCATCAGCAGGGCCTAATAGCAAACCATTAGACTTCCATTAGCAGTGCTACTCCGCAGAGATAACTATAGCGTTTTGAATAAACAGTCTTTTTTTAGTAATGGTAGTTTAGCGTCATGGAGCAACAGTTGCAGGAATAGCACCTTCTTCTTCAACAGAAACTTCAGCAGATAAATAGACTTATGTATGAAGCAGCAACTGATGTTTAAGAAAATGCAGGCGAAAAGTCCTGCCATATCAGCATGTAGCGAGACACACTCTTCCACCACAAGCTAATCTTGCTTTGACCACACACATGGTTGGTGGTTAGTAGTTTTTGCACTCAGCAAAGCAGGCTAGATTACTGAAGACGTAACAAAAGGTGAGGGGAACATGTTTTGACCCTAAGATGCGGGTTAACGCCACTTAAACATTGAGATGCTTATTTAATGCTATTTCTAATGCAAAAGCGAAGTAAATTTGACACGGCAGTGTTTTTGTTTTTACTTTACCCTATACGCTATGTCCCATCTTAAGGGGCAGGAGTGTAACCCTGAGCAGCAGGGGGTCGAGTCTAGTGTTACATGTTAAATAAATGTTAGAATATATTAGGTACACGTTCAGTGGATAGGTAGTCATAAATTACAACGCTTCTGTAAGACAAAGTCCAATGATCGACAGGCACTACAGTACATGTTTATAAGAGACGTCTAGGCTTAGACACACATCAGGGACGTCATGTACATAATAATTATGGGTAACACTTTACTTGAAGGGGTGGGCATAAGACTAACATGACACCTTCATTATCATGACATGTTATGAACATGGAAGTTTTATGCATGTTCATGACAACTGTCATCAAGTGTCACTGACTCAGTTATGACATTTTTAATGCAAATATGAAGTCTGAGATGTCTTTGTTACGACACCTTGACATAAAACATTACATCATAATCTGTCAGTGTCTTTGTCATGACAAATTGACATTACTAAGACAACACAACCTGTCATAAACATGACATAGCAGATTAATTAACAAACCTAAGAACGCACCTAGCTTTATTGGTTAACATTACATTAAACTGTCAGGTGGTTGGTTTTGACATTGGCTGTCATGAGGTCATTATAACTTTTTAATGACAAATTCAATATTCAATAATATTCATGACACAGTTATAATGGCCTCATGACAGCCAATGTCAAAGCCAACCACATGACAGTTTAACTTATTTTAATGTCAATTTGTCATGACAAAGACACTGACAGGTTATGATACATTGGTTTATGTCAAGGTGTCATAACAAAGCCATCTTAAACAGTGTCATATTTGCATTCAAAATGTCATTATTGAGCAAAAGACACTTAAGGACAGTTGTCACAAACATGCATAAACCATACTTCATATTCAAGACATATGTCATGTTAGTCTTATGCACACCAGTCAAGTGAAGTGTTATCCAATTATGATAAATAATAGTTCAAATATTTCATTTTGTGAGTTCAGTCTTTCAGTAGTTCAGGTTAGATTCTCTTAAAATACTTTTTTTAGTCTGCGGTGTTTCTATTCTGTAAAAGTCATTATTGTAAAGTCAACACCCAAGACAAAAGTCGTCTTCCAGCAGTTCGTGAGATGTTCACAAAGACAATTCCCTTATCCTAAATCAATTAAACAGTTGAACAAGTTGACATATTTGATTAATTCTAACCTTACCAAAACATCAGAGTTTTACTACAGTAACTTTAGTAACTTGGTATTAGCCGCCACTCTACACTGTAAAAAAAGAAAAAAGAAGAAAAGTTGATTAAGTTGATTTCTTCTGTCAAATCAACTTAAATAATTTATTTAGTTCAGATAACTTATTATTTTCAACAGTTTCTGATGTTTAAATCAGAACCCCTTCATTGTATTAACTCACCTTTTTCCAGTTCAATCAACTTAAAATTAAGGCAATCAGGTTACTTATTTTTTTAAAGTTAAACCAATAATATTTCTTTACAGTGTAGATAAATAAATAACGGCATGATGGATAAGTATATTTTATTAAATTATGTTATGAATTTATATTCATTATCATTTTACAGTAGCAGCAATAACTGTAGGCCAACTATGTTACGGCAAATTATTAAATAAATTTAGTGAAGAACATCGTCAGGCTAGTGCATGTAGTTCGGTAGGGGGCGTGAGTGAGTCCTCGAAAGTGCAAATGAGACATCCATTCTTTCATTGCAAGACAGCTGACAGACGTGGATGAACACAGCAGGCAATTATAAACATGACTTGAGTATCAATTTTACATTTTGACTATTATGTTGTTAGTTGTCTATGACCTGAAGAATTTGTCTTTTAAATGAGATGTCGTTATTACACTTATAAACGGAGTACCTTCAGCAGCAGGTGCCTCTGCAGCGGGGTCAGGTTCAGCCACGGCCTCTTCAGCTGGAGCTTCTACTGGTGCTGCTTCAGCCGGGACAGTCTCGGGCACAGGCTCAGGCACAGGCTCTGCCGGCTTCTCCTCTTTCAGCAGCCTTCTTGGCTGACTTCTTTATAGGTGCTGGTTTGGCTGGCATGATGCTTGGGAAAAATTCAACAGGACTGCCGGTCTTTGAAATGGCAACGTCTTTTGGGGCGTTCAATTTATACTACCTCTGAGTATGAACCTTCAGGACTCCTCCTCTTCTTTAAATAGCCTCCAGTACACAGATAAATCTGTTCTTATCAACTCAGGGATAACCCTAAACTGGTCACACCTCATTAAAGTTATTCATAGTAATTGGTTGACTCAGTATCATGTAGCTTTCGTGCCTAGAGTCCAGTTATTCTCACTCTTGTTTTACTTGACCATTCTCATTTTTAATATTTAATGTCTTGAGTTTAATCCTCCGTCCTGACATTTGGTGCCCTCACTTGTCTAAAAGTAGAACTGCAACGTGGGGTCCATACAGCAGTTACAAAATTAAAGATGGTAGAGGGAGACAAACCTCAACAAGCAGAATAACACTTTAGACTACTGTTCCTTCATTAATGAAAAAATACATAGGAACAAATGAGCAATGCACTGTTAACGTTCTGATTAACACATTAGTAAGTGACAGTGCTCAGTTTAATGTGGCAGTTCATTATTAGCTAATCAATACCTATTATTTTTTCATACCTCCTAGAGAACTACGTTCATAATTAACATGAATAATGCATTTATAATAAAAGGTAATGGTAACTAGTAACTCAAGTGTTTCTACATCCTCTTAAAGGAGAGAAAAAAAAAACTTTTGCTGATAATTTACTCACCCCCATGTCATCCAAGATATACACGTCTTTCTTCAGTCGAAAAGAAATTAAGGTTCTTGATGAAAACATTCCAGGATTTTCTCAAATATAATGGAGTTCATTGGGAACCAAATGGTTCAAGGTCCAAATGAGAGCTTCACTGCAGCAATTCCAGAATTTTGAAAAATTTGGTTTCGTATCTTTAAAGTGTCGCAGAATATACTCTTGAGAGCATATAGACTGTAGCCCCTTTCCACCAAAGCATTTTGAGAGCCGGTTCGGAGCCAGTGCCTGCACGCGAACCAGTTCTTTGTGTTTCGACAGCCAAAGAACCGGTTCTCGGCCGGGAAAACTGGTTCCAAAGCGGCACCAACTCCTTGCTGGACTAGAACCGGGCTGCGTCCGAAACCGCATACTTCCATACTATATAGTATGCGAAAAACAGTACGCGAGCAAAGTAGTATGTCCGAAATCATAGAATTCGAAAATTCGTAGGCGAGAAGTACCCGGATGGCCTACTACTTCCGGCGAGATTCTGAAGTGCGCATACAATGGACACTTTACTATCCCATGATGCCACGGGATAGGAGTTGTCGTTATATTTGAAAATGGCGGAAGGCGGAGACGCGGGAGTTTTCAAGTGTAAGTACTATATAAAACACTTTTTATTTATTTGTGGTTAAATTGTGTTTGTTTAACATCATAAGTAAACGAATGACTTGTTAAACGTTTAAATAATATAAATCGCGGGTACAATTTTCTGATTTGGCTGCAAAATGACACTTTTATCATTATTACCGAATTGAATGAGCTAATGCCTGTCAGCTAACGTTAGATAACTCATGTTTCTTTGAACAAAGACGTTTGTTGTTTCGCAGTTGAATGAGATGGCTTGCGCTGTTATGACAGGGTATGTCACGTGACAATAACAACATGGCGCATGTAGTACGTCCAAACTCATTCATACTACACGTATTCATACTATATAGAACGTACTTTTTTAACGGTCGAGAAGTACGTTCTTTTTTAAATGTAGTACCTACTCACATAGTACGCGATTTCGGACGCAGCCCCGTTCTTCTACCCCGTCATGCTTACGTCGGGGTGGCTGGGGCGGGTTTAGATGTGTTCTAAACATCTTTTCGGATCGCAAAGCCAGGAGAAACATTTGCAGAAACACGACGGAGTCCGCCTTTGTAATTGTTATGCTTGAAGATAACGCAAGCATTTCTATTTTTTTCCTATTCTTTTTATTGAAGACATTATAGACATAAGACAGGGGTACATATCTTATCAGAAAATATTACATATCAAACGAAAATATTAAAAGACTTACACATTTGGATTGTTTTTAAAGCCTTCTTGATACACGAGTTAAAGATAATCCCAAAGTAATGTTGTAACGTTACTTGCAAGCGTTTCTAGCTAAGACGTAAACAGTGACATAACGACGTCATTCCCTGGGCGCTCTAGTCAGTGGAAAAACAAACAGGTTCTGAAGCGGTTCGCAAGTCATGACTCGTATCATGTACCCTTCGAGTCATGACTCGAAAACAGATTTGTTCATTTTGATGAACGAGTTTGAACAGGGAGAGTCACGCACACGCATCACAGAACAGAGCAAGGCGAGCATTTGTGCTTATAAAACTTAAACTTTTTTATTTATTTTTGAAATGACCAATTGTTTCGCTAGATAAGAGCCTTATTCATCGTCTGAAATCATTTAAAGCCCTTTGAAGCTGCACTGAAACTGTCTTTTGGTCATTACCATCTAAAACCTTACAAAAACTTACGACTTGTCAATATTAGGTAGTTATTAAAGGGATACTCCACCGTTTCTCATATTAAACTATGTTATTCCCTTAACTAAGACGAGTTGATACCATCGTCTCAGTGCGTGCACTCAATCGCTCTGACGCGCGAGACACTTTGATCGCACTTAACTAGCCCAGTTCATTCAATATGGGCCAGCGGTGTAATTCGACTCAGGATGGTGACACAAAATAAAACGTTGCGCTTTTCTAAGCGTGTAAAATGGATAACTATATCAGTATGGCGGAATACTCTGGGAGCACTTCGACTCGGCGCAGTAATATCATCACTCGTGAAAAGTCCTCTCCCCCTCTCACTCTCCAGAGTGACGATATTACTGTGCCGAGTCCATAGATATATATGCGCCTAATGCTCACAAGCACTTGCTGTGGTATTCCGCCATACAATATAGTGCGATCAAAAGCCACGTTTCCACTGCAATTACCAGGAACTATTTGTCCCAGGAACTTTTTCCCCAGACCGCTTGCTTGCTGCGTTCACACCGCAGACAAAAGCGGGAAGACTATGTTGTGACTAGGGTTGGGTATTGAGAATCGAGTATCTGAATTGGAACCGGAACTAAACTTTTCGCTTTTCCCAGAATCGTTCAAAAGTTAAATTATCGACTTCCTAGTTTCAATATTCACAGTCCGCCGACTGGAAGAAGAAACCGGTGAAAAACACCTACGAAAAGCGTCTACCGGAAGTGTTGGCATAACTGCGCGAGTCGAACATGAGTAGCTTACGTCGCGGTCCAAAGTGTGGCTTCATTTTTCTAAAAATAACAAAATCTCGGCAAAATGCAAAATTTGTGACAAAAGGAGTATTTCCTTCAGAAAGACCATTGGTTAGCAAGGTTAGCTAAACTTTTTTGACCCTGCCGCTAAAAGAATCGGATTTGAGAATCGTTAGGAATCGGAATCGTTCAAATTCAAACGATACCCAACCCTAGTTGTGATGTTGATCTGCGTGCGACTGCTCCTCCCAGTCTGCGCATTTGTTTTGAGTGCGTTTTGAGTTTTTCAAGCTGTGCTGCTTTTGTGTGCGATTGGTTTAATAACAAGGTAATTAACAAAACGGCAGAAAAGAGACGAGCACCCAAAGCGTATTCAGAAAGCTTGTAATGATAGCTATAAAAGTAGACTTTTGTTATCAGCGGACATTGACAGTGAGATGGATGGGAAGAACACGCGCCATCGGGCAGAAAGAACAAGTGGTGCACAAAACCCAGCCCGAAAGTTCCTGAACTCTGAAAAAAAAAACTACCTCGCCAGCTGGGACTTTTTTGGGGGAAATTTTTACCCAGAAATTCATTTAGACCCTGGGTCCTGTGGTGTAAACATACCGAGTATCACCCCAAAGTTCCTAGTTCCTGAGGAAAGTTCCTGCTGTGGAAATGCAGCTAAAGTGTCTCACGCGCCTGATGCGATTGAGTGCACGGACTGAGGCCCCGTCCACACTACTGCATTTTCGTTTAAAAATGGGGATCTTTTGCTACCTTTTTCTGTCCAGACTGAAACGGCAAAAACGAAGACCTAAAACGGAGAAGTTTAGAAAACGCTGCAGCACCATTTTGCGTTTTGAATCTCCGGAGGGCGTTTTAGTGAAGACGGGACAAAACCATAGACTGTAAAAAAAATGGACGACGCCCTTCGCTCTTTTCCATCAGAGAGAACTGAAGCCGCCAGTGTCTCGATATGACGCTGATATCTTGGGACCTGAGTCTGCGCACTTGCGTGTTTCGGGACCAGTCATGCGCAGTCCCGAAGGAAGTAAAGCCGCGAAATCAAGGCCGCCGCCCTCATTCTCGCTGAATCAAACGCAAGCACATGCCCCGCACTTTCATTAAGTGGCCTCTGTCTGCTTCGTTCTTCTCCAATGATGTCTGCTGATTGCAGAATCTCATTAAAATAAGGTAAATACAACTACTAACCACATAGTCAACATTATGAAAAAAGTCCACTGGTGCTTTAGTGACTACCTCGCACAGAGAACCTGTCAATCACAGCTCTCAATCATGACGTCAGAGCACCGTTTTTATCATCAAATAACTAACTAAAATCAAACTTATTTTAAAAACGAACACTTGAAATTACATCAACGTGATAGAAACTACAGTAAATGACAGAAACTATCTTTGGAAAAAGGATATGTGAAGTGTAATTTAAGTTGGTCTCGCGTCCATTGAATAACATAGGGAGGCGGGGCTCATGAGCTATACTAGGACCGGTCACAGGGGGCGATTCGAGACATTTTGGCTTCACTTTTGAGGGCTTGTGCGGCATGCTTGGAGAAAACTGAGGACTTAACGATGACGCAGAGGCTGATGCTCGGCTTTATGATTGGGTGTCATCAGTCATGACGTATCCTTCCTGATTCCGCCAACCGCTGTTTACACCAGCACGCCTGCATGCCCAGTGTTGGTGAATGGTCACGTGAACCGCGTTTTCAGTCGTTTTAATGTGGACGAGATCATTTCTAAAACGCAGATAAAACGCTGGTGTGGACGGAGATCCTATTCGTTTTAATTCTCCGTTTTTAAACGAAAACGCAGTAGTGTGGACGGGGCCTGAGACGAGAGAGGTGTGTATCAACTCATCTTAGTGAGTTTTTTTTTTTTACTGAATAAGTGTCCGAGACCAGTGAAAGAGTCATCTTAGTGTAGGGATGGCACGAGTTTATTAAAAGCATGAGTGAATATTTGATGGATTCAATTCTCTCAGATCAGCACATATGCCTTTATAACCCCTTTCCAGCAGACAGTTTGCAAAAAAATAATGATAAAAGACAACAATAACAAAAGGTCTCATCCTAGGGCCGGATTTTTCATATCTTCCTGTGATTGTGGTCGCAGATGAGCTTACTATTTACAATGTTTACAATTGCAATGTTCTATACAAAATAGAAATATTTATTAAAGAGAAAGTAAGATCCATTTCTTAAAGAAAAAGAAGAGTAGTTTTGTTTGAAATCCCGGTAGGTCCAATGTGTTTTTTTTTCCAGAAAAAGCTCCCCAAAATCAATGGTGATAGACATCAACGACATTAAAAACACCATCAAACCTACACATTATAGCTTATCACATATACCATTGTTATCGGTCATTGGTACTGACAACTGAACTCAAAGTCTCAGCCTAAAATTATATTCCAACGCTGCATAGTGACAAATCATCAATCTGTTTTGATTAAACAACATCAAACCTTGTATAGCATGTTTAATATAAAACAAGTGGGGAAAAAGAGAGTTAACAAACCACAGGTGTATTATTGTGCCTGCTTAAACATTCAGCGTTGTTATACATAAACCACCAAAAATAACGAATAAATTAATCAATACATAGTTAGGTTGTCCAAACTATATCTGTTATGCAAGATATGATAAAGCACACTGTTCTACGATGCAAATATATCTGTGACGGAAGAAGAGACGGTGGGAAATGGCTTCGGTTTGTGCCAATTTCTAGGACATTTGGAAACGACACTCCCTGCGAGCTCAAATCTCAAAGTCATTTTATAAGCTAGCAAAAAAAAAAAAAAAAAAGGATAGCACGTTTGCTCACATACCTGTCCCTCGCAGCAAACAATCCCTTGCAAGACATAATAGTTTAGGTATTGCAATGTCCAACCGAGTTGGCTTATATTAGGCACATTTTCAAGACAAACGACGGAAATCTTCCCCAAAGCCCAAAAGCTATCCATAAGCTACTAAGGGAAGTTTTTTGATCCTACAATGAGCTGTTAAGACAGATTTTGAGGTACTTGTGTGATTTGAAGCACCACTGTCACTTCTTTTTACACCATTTTTTATGGGTTGTTTAGACCAACTAATCGTAAAAGCTATTCTATACCTTGTACGACCCGGAAGAGAATAAAGAGGACACTTTTATAGTGAAAAATGTACATAGTTACTTAACTTGCCCCTACAGGGAAGGCAATAACTGAGAGATGTAAATCTAACCAGACACATTCAGTTCATAGGTGTTATATTTCATCCTTCCGATGTTTATTCTACCGTAGACGTTTTTTTGTTTGCATTTTTTGGTAATTTTTTGAAAATCCTATTTACAAATGTCAGACTAAGATCCTTTAGTAAAAAAAAACGTACAAAAAAGACCTTTAAAAAACACTCCTGTTGTTATTCATTTGGAGAGCTACGTCTGACATTAACAAGACACGTAAACACAAGCACACTGATTCAGCAAGCATCATCAAGAGCATAGGTGTGTTGGCAAACTGATGTTTTCATCCAATTTACATTCTGCGATTTCAACGGCACGCGTTTCATCTGACATTGCTATACTGCTAGTACTAAGACCGGTTAGTGCATGTTTCAATTAGGTAATAATAATTTAGTGAAAATAGCACATTGCTCTTGTAGACTGGTTGCCAACACATCCTTTGGCATCTCGTGATAAGGTGCCTTTTTTAACTATATTCTTCCTCAAAGTTAAAGCTTTCATGCACATACAGTTCTGCAGCACTTGTAATCAGCCAATAGCAAACGCATTCATAAGTTACAATCCACCATTATTATTTTTTTTTTGTGTTTTTTGAGATTTCGTAATTATTACAGTTAAGTATTACTGGAATGATTAGATGGTTATAAAAGACACTGGCATGGGGCCGTCACATGACTTGAAGCCACCATAAATAAAACCCAATTATTAAAACATTTCCAAAAACTGGCTAAATTGTTAGAGAAGAGCAAAGGACACAAGCGTGTAAAACCGTAAGCTAACACTGATGGTTATTTTGCTTTGAACCTCGAGACATAACAAAAGCCAAAAATATCAAACTACTCAACCCCTTCCAGACAAAACAAGTTGTTTAAACCAATTTGGCTTTGTTCACACTGCAAACAATCCTGATTTATTTCAAACACAATTTTATTTGGTTTCGTTTGGTTAGGCAGTGGAGTAAATATCCATTACATCTACGGACTTGTTTCCAGCCGGTATTAAATGCATTTTTGGTGATATCACAAATGTTCAGGACCGATCGAATCACTGAAACCAATTATACCCCTTTTCCACCAAGGCAGAGCTGGTGCTGAACCAGTAAAAGTGGTTCTTAAGTAGCACCAAATCATTGCTGGTCTAGAAGTAAGAACGTCAGTGGCTGGGGCGGGGTTACCGTGACCAACAAGATGGACAGAAACGTGTGACCGCCATTTTTAAAATAGCAGCTAATCATGCTAATAGCAGCTCGATTGTAATCTCCGTTAATGCAAGTTACGGCCAGGCGCACGGCACGAGCTGGATCCGCTGTGTTTGGATTCCGATGTAGGTTGAGCATAAATAGTAACACAAGAACCGCCATTGTTGATGGAAGGCTTGTTCGAGATGCATCGGAGCAGCGTGGACTGATCAGAGCTGCGGGAGTGTTTTGGAGAGTTTACGACTCCTTCTGCGTTTGAATCAAATCTTTATCTAAAGTTTTTTCGAAACTTCAAGATTTGCTGTGCCGAACCATCTCGAACAAGCCTGGTGTGTTTGTGTGTGCCGCGCTGAGCGTTGCTGGGCAACATGAGATGTATACAGTTGATGTAAGATCTGGCTCTGTTATGGCTCTCTAGCCTGTGGAAACGCAAACCGGTTCTTTGAAAGCTCGTCAGTTCGAACCAACTCCAAACCGGCACTAGCTCTGGTTCTTGTTGGTGGAAAGGGGTATTACGGAGGTAGTCAAATGTAAAGTAAATGCTCTATTCGTCCTGAATGCATTGCAATTCGTAAGATTGTACCAGCTGCCATCCGTATTCTTTATATAAAGCGTGTGCCTGTATCCTTCTCTTAAATTCCGCATTTGCTTATAAGCCGCAAAACACGGGTTCATTCATTCAAATAGTATTCATGCACTGCATTGAAAGTTAAGTAGAGATTGCCCAAAAGTTTCTCAACACAATCCAAACACAAGTGATCACCACGTTAATACCTGGTGGAAACAGGGCCTAAATTAATTGCTACAGCAATGACATCAGCAAGCGAATCGGGTTTGTGGTGTCAGTGAGAACAAAGCCTTCGATTATCTTGATGATCCATGAGCAACTTAGCTACTGGAACTAAAGCCAAAAGTATACTTCCCTTGTCTACGTTCTGCTCCAGCTCGGCTCACAATCACCTTAGTCCATGCACGAGGTCCATGTCCCCCCCACACATCTTCATTACACACTCAAAAGAGCATAGTTTGAATGACTTGCATGCTCAACTCCGAGATAGCAACACAATGTCAGCCCACATCTGGTACATGTGGAATCCACACATTCCAGATGTGGGCCTGATCTGGGCCGCTACTGTGTTGTTGTCTGGGCTGTGCGTGAGACTGAGCTTAACGTCGAAAATGAAGTATACCCAGGCCTTAAGGTCAAACGAATGATTACTGAAAGTAAGAAGTTGCATACTGCTCCCATGCACCGGTAAAAGAACCTGCTATTACTGCTAGCGATTAAATCACCTGAGGTTGCCCCCAACTGTATCAGGCGGTCGATCACATGAAATTCAGCAACTTTTGTAGACAATGAATAACCAACAATATCAAGCAGCAGATTGCATGAGCTTCACTGTCTACTCTCCCATTGGTAATGTCAAATTTGCATATAGTTAAACTTTGCTCAACTTTGTCAACCGCCTTCAACCCTCATTGAAAACATAACTTCTGGTTGCTTTGTCGCCGCAATCACCGTCAGAGTGAACGACCCTCAAGTTTTAAACAAACAGTCAGTGCTCTTGCTTGAAAGCTACAAATCAAAGTGCATCATCTCAGAGATCTACAGTCTATATCTGTCTCCTTCATGTCTGCATGTTTGATAGGAATAAAAGCAACGTGGTTACGGGTATGTACTGCACCTTGAAACTGCATCACTATGCAAACTGAGGTAATAAAGAGTTATTTTCCGATTGCTATGAAACTGACTTCATGATATATGGAGGGACATCAGTTAAGGCTGAATTCTAAGCACCATCTTGTACATTATATTTTGCATCCATGCGAGTTTGGTCTAAATGTAACCGCACCTTTGTGTGCGGTGTTCAGGCGACTTGATCTTGAGGATGGAGTGTCGGTACTCTTGCAAATAAGAATAAATAGATTTTTGGTCCAAATGGACAGATATTACCTAAAACAAAAGTAAAATCAACAAAATATGAAGCACATTTTGTTCCCAGTACGTAGACAAGAACATCTCATCTTCACAATCATCCAATCTTCACAATCCTCAGTTGCAAGTATTGCCATGCAACTTGCAGGTTAGATAAGCAAAGGAAGGACCGGTTAAGACAACAGTGCAAAAAGATTTCTCTCAGATCTGGCAGGATCTGTTTCTCTGTTTCACTTTCAGGCTGAGAGTTTTGTCTGCCTTGACCTGGATGTTCTTGAGAGTTCTCTTTCTGACTCTCTAAACCTTTTGAAGGAAAAGGAGGTGCAAATCAGCTGTACAGAACAGTGTTTTGAAACAGCATTAGCCATTAGCGAGCTCTTAAGTCTTTTAGCTCAATGACCTAGAATGTGGGGTTGCCTGAAATGTCCCGTTCCGGCGATTCAATGTAGTTGGCAGACTCCTGGAGTTTCAGCAGCATCGCCATCTGAATGAGGGACAGAACAAGTATAGCTTGTCAGAAAACATGCAGAACTGTGTACACAGGGTCAGGTATCGCTGTACTGGACACTCACCAGTGGATCGGACTCCATGGTCGGAAGGGACGTGTCCTTTTTGGACCTGTCGTCGCTGGTCTGCTGAAGTGTTAAAGCAGAGTTTGGGCCGGTGGTTGGTGGAGGGAGGTGAAAGAGTTTGGCCTGGTCCTGTTGCAGCTGAGGGCCAGGGCAGTGTATCCCTCACCCACTCCACTGGATCCTCCCACGCTGCTTTCTGACCATGGACCTGAAATATATATGAATCCAGAGATTGAGCTCCAAGACTCCACTACTCTTTGACTCAACACAATAACATTAAAAGAGTCATTTGATTCACAGAAAAAAAACAACTGTTATAGCTGCAGATAAGCTCTGTCCTTATTCGTAGTGAGCTGCCTCATTCTGGCCCAATTTTAAGGTAGAATAAACTTAAACCAGCCTGAAGTGGTTTATTGATCTAAAAACCCTGTAAAACAGATAGCTACAGCAGCTTGACCAGCTAAAACCAACAAGCTAGCTTAAGCAGTAGGGATGCTCAATTATGGCAAAAATTATTTTGCTCAATATTGAAATCACGATTATTTAACATTCGATTATAGGTGGGTGATATGATCAGTCTTATTTTACTGATATAAGACCCAGTCTACTTTGCTTATGCGCGTTCCGCCCCGTCTCGGACTCAGAGCGCACGCACAGGAGGCCACCTAGGAAACAGTATCTCTTTCGCGGCTTAAAACTCTTTTAATAACTCTGTTTGATATCTAGCACAATTTAGCAATAATAGACTATATTTTATAATACTCACTCATTTGGCTGATTTGGGGGAAAAAACAAGGTTATAAGCATACATTTGTTAGCTTAGAAACATACTGTGTAAAATCAACTGGGGGTGTTAGTTGAGTCTCTTGCACTATTTGTATGGTGCACATAAGTGGCCCATAAATGTGCACTGGTGCAGTAACCGATTCCTGAGAAATGCTGTTGAAAGTGGACCGGACCAAGCACCAAAACACACTTGTAGCCAATCAGCAGTAAGGGACGTATACACTTACATTTATGCATTTGGCAGATGCTTTTATCCAAGCGACTTACATTGCATTTCAAGGTACACATTTACATTTCTCATCAGTTCTTGCTTTTCTTGGAAATCTGAACCCATGACCTTGGTGTTGCAAGCGCCAACGCTCTCCCTGATTGAGCAACAAGAAAGCTGGAAAGCAGGAAAGTATACACTCATTATGGGGGTGGTGCCTGTTTTTGTGATTTTGGGAGCCGGGCTATTAAGATGCGGTAATGCGGTCGATGTACCGGTCTGCTGTGGTGAAGAAGGAGCTGAGCCGTAAGGCAAAGCTCTCGATTTTACCAGTCAATCTACGTTCCTACTCTCACCTATGGTCAAGAGCTTTGGGTCATGACCAAAAGGACAAGATCCCGGATAGAGGTGGCCGAAATGAGCTTTCTCCGCAGGGTGGCCAGGTGATCCCTTAGAGATAGGTGAGAAGCTTGGTTACTCGGGAGGAGCTCAGAGTGGAGCCGCTGCTCCTTCACATCGAGAGGGGTCAGCTGAGGTGGCTCGGGCATCTGTTCCGGGTGCCTCCTGGACGCCTTCCCGGGGAGGTGTTCCGGGCACGTCTCGCTGGGCGGAGAAGACCTAGGACATAGGAGAGACTATGTCTCCCAGCTGGCCTGGGAACGCCTCGGTGTCCCCCGGAAGAGCTGGAGGACGTGTCTCAGGAAGAAGGAAGTCTTGGCATCTCTGCTTAGACTGCTCCCCAGATCGAGCGGAAGATAAGATGGATGAGATGGATGGATGGATGGGCTATCAAGGGTTGTGATCCTTTTGGGTAGGGGTGTGTTTGTTTTGGTGATTTCAAATATCAACAGAATTTCTCAGAAATCGCTTACTGGACCTTTAAGAAAGTTGCTCCATATGAAGTGGGTTTCACTTATGTCTTATGAGGAGGACCACCTTACAGTAGAGTTTATCTCCAAAACACATGCCTGGACGTTTTGAAAGATCCAGAAGACCTTAATTAGCTGATTCAGGTGTTTTAATAGGGTTGGAGCTAAACTCTGCTGGATAGTGGCCCTAGTAGAGCAGGATTGGGACACCCCTGCTTAGTAGTTACTTTCCTTTGTCATTGTTTTCTTATCGTTCAGGTACACAAACAGTACACATTTTTAAACTCTTCCTAATCAAACACACCTGAATCAACTCATCAGCTCATTAGAAGAGGCCTGAAATGGACGGTTCAGATAAGACAGACATCCAAAATGTGTACTGTTGGGGAACCTCCTGGTACAGGGTTGGAAAACGCTGGCCTATGTGAACAATAGCTTACCTTCACACCATCCTTAGCTCCCTCCTGAAGATAAGGAATAATGGACTGGTTCCAGAGGTCAATAAACCAGGTGCGAAACTCTGCTAAAGTTATCGGGACAAGACAGGAAGAAGCAGGGACCTGCGGAGACAAGAGCCATAGCTAAGATCTTATTTGGAAACTTAGCTTTGATCTGCGCTAAAACTAATGCTGTGCTAAAACTAAAACAGAAGAATTTGCTAATATCTATCTCGACCACAAAATATAAATGGTTAAATAATGTTTTTATTCGATTTGTGATCAGATATGAAGAATGTTTAAAGCTGTACCTATGAGGAAGTCTGAGGTGCTGTGTTTCTCCAGGAACGTATGGAGATGGTACCAGAGTTTAGGCACCCAGTCCAGAACCCTCAGCACCTCAGCGCTGTGAACCGTGCTGTCATCCTCCGTCTTCGACCAACTTCCTGTGCAAGTACCGCACCAGGAACCCATTTGCAGGCTCCACGTTGTTAGAGAAGGTGATCATTCTTCAGACGAATGGAAAAATCACAAATGAAGTACATTTGGAATATTGATTTGGTATTTCAAATGTATTTATGAGGATGCTATTGTAAGATCAGGTACCTTATTACAAACTGGAATGAAACAGTGCTAAAGAAATGAGGAACTTACCTAAAACTGAGATGCAGGCCATGATTTGATGACATCTTAACAGATTGATTGGTGGTTCCAATGACATACGGGCTGAAATAAATACCCAAGGAAAACGTTTAAAAAAAGTTTCAAATTCCATAATTGTCTTGTAAAAGAGTGAATCTCACAAAGCCTGTCAGGAACAAGCCCAGGTCATTTTTCATCCCAAAATTAGATTTAATATACATTATATTCATCTTGAATTAAGATCATAATCTTTTAGAGATTCTGCCACTTCCTTAAAGTATTTTCCTCACTCACCATTTGTGATATTTGCAGGTCAGCGCACTATTGACCAGATCGGTGATGGAGGACCCATCACTGAATATCATCCAAGATGATGACCAATGGAATGTCCTCAGTGCCACAATCACGGTCAATCTGATTGGCCAGATTAGACAGGTACAACTGGAGGTCCTGAGGGAGACGAGACCAAAGTGAGGCTTTACAACTGCTTACAACACAAATCAGTGAGGAAAGAGCTCAGTTTGTCTGAAAGTGTGATTTCCAGGCTTCACCTTGCAGGTCTGTTGGTGCATGTTGAAGGTGGTGATAAGGCCGGGGCCGGGGTCACGGCCGCTCCTCTCCAGCAGGTACTCAGTCAGACGGGTGGTGAGATAGGTCTTCCCTGTGCCACTGGGGCCCGACAGAACCAGCCGCCGGTGCTTCAGAAGCAGACTTATGTAGTGTTGCATCATTGGCTTGGGGATAAGCGTCTCGAAAACCAGACTATCCACACATTTATCCTCAACACCTGGAACAAACAGCCAGATTAGGTGAATCTGAGGTCAGTTAGAAGTCCTAAAGAGCTCTAAAGAACTAAATACACAATCTATTATAAACTAAGGAGAAAAAAAAATGGTTAAGATTGTTTTTTAGGAAGATGCTGCTTTCCCGAGAATTTGGGATGCTGGGATGCTGCACCCCCTACCTTCACAATGGTTGCACAAGAACAATCCTTTATAAAACGTATAAAACGTATAGTTTACAAAGACGTGAAACTCACCGAGTGGTCTGGGTGTTCACTGATATGCTCACACAAAAATCTCTGCAAAAGATGCTTTCCAAAAGGTTTTATCGTAGTTTTTGTAGTAACTCCATTGACTTGTATTGTATGTTCTGTGGTGTACAGTATTAAGGCCCATTCACACTAAGCACGTATAACTATAAAGATAACAAAAAAGATAACCATATATGCGTCCACACCAACGACCGATAACGTTCTAAGCCAGCACGCGCGCACTGTGGTTTCAGAGTAGCGCGCGTGCGTGCGCAAATGACCTGCTTACAAACGTAAATCTAGCATGTCTAGTGTAATATCTACGATATCGTTCCTCATATCTTTATCGTTATAGCTGTGGTGTGAACTCTGTTATTCTTTAATATGGAGAACGATTTTTAGAATTATGTCTTTATAGTTATCTTTATAGTTATCGTGCTTGGTGTGAACAGGCCTTTACTCCGCGCTGGAAATGGAAATGGGGTTGTTTGTATTCTTTCTGTAGTTTTATGAAGTCGCTGTATCGTAGGCTACACTACACAAGTGGTTTGCTTGCAATTGGCAAAGGTGCATTATCGCCACCAACTGGGCTGGAGTGTCTATTATTCAAGCTCTCTGACGGAAGAATGTACGGGTGTGAGGCGTTCGGAAAAATAGATCCACAGTTTTACAACGAATGGTAAAACACCTGTTGGAAAGCATCTTTTGCAGCAATTTTTGTGTGAGCATATCAGTGAACACCCCAGACCACTCGGTGAGTTTCATGTCTTTGTAAACTAAAGTTTTATGCATTTTATGAAGGATTGTTCCTGTGCACCTATGCTACCATTGTAGAGGTGTGGGGGTGCAACCACAGAATCCGAAAATTCTCGGGACAGCAGCATTCGTCTAAAAAACATGATCTTAAAACAGGGCTTTAAATGTAAAATACCGAACTTGTCCTTTAACCATTCTATTTCATCAGAAACGATCTTAAAAAAGAGCTTTAAGTGTAAAATACCGAACGTGTCTTTTAATGGCTCTGAAACAGCATAAACATACAGTATGATCTGTTCCGAAGCCTGTGATTTTGTCATTTAACACAGCTTTTCACTCTTAGTGAGGACTTGACGCTTTGAAACACCACGTTGTGCCGAGATGAGGTGTTAAAAATGTAGATGGAGAGAGTAAGAGTTTGAAATTGTGCGTTTTTTACCTTTGATGGTGACAGTGATGAGTCCAGGACCCTTTTTTAAACAGTCACAGGGTGAACTTTCAGGAGCCGAGGCTCCAAGCACTCTTCTGATCTGATTAAGAGCGTAACTGTGGATAGAGTCGACAGACAGTCCCATACTTGTACTGGGATCCACCAGGGAAATGTAATCCTAACGTGTGAGGTAAAAAAACAAAAAAAAAACACATTATAAGCAGTACATTATGTTTGCATTAAATACAATACAGAATTATCTTTGCATAAAAATCTTTATGCTACAGAACGAGCTCTCACCCTGAAAGCTGCGGAGATGTCTGTGTCTAACGTCGACCATCTCAGTTTTCCCATTAATTCTCACTGAGCCAATGTAGAAATCCTGCTGCCTCACCTCCTGATTGTACATCACATTGGACATTTAGGCAATATGATCTAACATTCATGTATAACACATTTTAAAATATGTTTTCATGTATTCACCTCTCTGGGCACTTGCTGGTCAGCAATACGGACCACAACACGCGTAAAGTCCTCGTCCCTCTGAGATGACAGGCTCAGTAACTCCATAGGAGCAACTTCTGAGAGACAGAAAGAATGATTTGACTCAATCTGCCTAGGTTAGATATATGAGATGCAAGCTTTCACTTTTAAGTGCCCCAAAACATCAGATGGCATAACTAGCAAACTCACCAGGGTTGGAGCACTCATTGAGGCTGAGGCTGAAGGACTTGGTGAGGCTCATGGGTGGTTTGCTTTGGTTGGAGTTCAGGAGGCTGGCGAGGCCAGAGGGCTGGGAGGTGGAAGTAGAAGGTGGGCCGCAAGGGAGGACTAGTGACGACGGAGCGCTTCCTGTTTCTAGCTGGTCGTTCTCTGCCTTCAGACTCTCCACCATCATCTGCAATGACAGATTTATTTATATCTAGGAGACAATTGTTGAATTGTATACAACTGAATTTTATTGGGAAATCTTCCAGACTGTGTGGATTCCTATTGAAAAAACAAAGGTAAATGTGACAGTAGCACAAAGGTCCTAACCTGCATGCTGTTCATGGCACTCTCGCAGCTGCTCCAGCTGATGGGCCGAGCTCAGCGCCTCGAGCCGGATATCCGTCAGTTTCATCTCTTTCTCCCACAGCTCAGACCTCAGATCCGATACCGCCTTCTCATCGCTCTCGCTTTCCTCGTTACTTTCATGGATCCTGTTATGACGTCATAATGGTTTTAAATATGATTACACTTAAACGCAGTTTGAAGGGTGTAACGCTGCATTTCAAAAGTGGGTAACAATTTATTTTGATGGTACCTTCTGAACATTCTGTTGAATTTAAGTAACTTTGCAACAAAATGTCAACTAACTCTCATCAGACTATTAGTAGACTCTCTGCTTAACATCTGCCAACTCTATTGTGTTGGTCCTCCAACATACTTTCTACTGATTATGAGTAACTTTGCAAGTACATGTCAACTTATTCTAACTCTAAAGGCCATTGCACACCTAGTACGAAATTTTCGGATGCGTTTTTTCGTGTTCGTCAGCCTAAAAATTTGTCACGCATAGAAACCTTGCACACCGAAGTCCGATGCGTATTTATTAAACCTTTGCGGGAAAACGCAAAAATACCAAATGGATTTGTCAAGCATTGAGGATGATTTTGTTGCCCTCTCTTATTGAAAAGAGAAGAAAGAGAAAATATTACGTCCATCCAATCCTGAAATTGCGCAGAGAGGAAGGAGAGTTTCACCTCCTTATCAAGGAGTTGCGAATTTATCCCTAGCGATTCAAAATTTACTTCAGAATGTCAGTGGGACAGTTTGATGCTTTGCTAGCGATTCTGGAGCCACATATTAAAAACAAGACCACCAATTTCCGTGAAACCAATCAAATCTGAACGGAGATCTGGCAGTATGTCTAAGGTATGGACTCACACACACACACAAACACACACACCTGCGCGCGCCCGGTCTGAAGCGCTGGGCAGACAAAACAACTAGGCTGTTATATATTGTGCCCAAATAATACATTAGTTATCGAATTGGCTGCTCAATCACATCTTATTCAATCCTAAATTTCAATCTGATTGAAAGGGGAGGTTTATTAATTTCATAATCCAATATAGAGAAGAGAACATAAACACTTGATCAAACTGAAAACCGAAACTGAAAGCACGGCGCAAATGTGCAATGATTTGAGGACGAGCTCCCCCCGGCCCTGAATTGTCAAAAGACCTCTCAAAATGCTGGCTCTGGATGTGGAAAACGCAGAAAATCAAACCCGATCCGATTAATTTTATGACGGACAAAAGTTTCGGAGGCGGTGTGCAAGCATGTTTGACATAACGTGAGGTCGAATTTTTTTTTAACGTGCAAAAACTTCGGATGCAAATTTCGGACTCGGTGTGCAATGGCCTTAACCGTACCAGTCTTCTAATACTCTACTAACACCCTATTGAGAGTTAAAGGGGTCATGAACTGGCCTTTAATTTTTTTTATATTGTTGTCTGAGGTCAATTTATGACGTTCACTTGGTTTTTAAAATAAAAAACATCAAAATGAATAAGTAATAGGCTATTTTCTACCTATTTTTGAGCCCAGCTCAAAAACACTTGGTTTCATAGGCGTCTCACACTCAAGACTTGGAAGTAAACGCCCACTGCTGTGAGTGGATTACAGTTTTGCATATTATAATGAGTTTCACTCTCAATCCCGTTTGTCATCACGAGGTAGGCCTACGTTATTTAGCTATGCGTGTAATGCGAGAATTGGTGGGCGGGGCTAAACCGGCTGTGTTGAAGTAGGCGTTGATCTTCTTCTGTGGGGTGGTGTTTTAACCCCTTCGACGTCATAGTTCCCCACTTTGAAAAACGAGTCATTTGCCACGCCTGGTGTCAATAAAAGCGTTTATTGGACTGACAAGGACGTTTTCAGTTCTGAAACTTACAGGATATTCTTATAATATGATGACCTCTTAGATGTCAAAAGCTTAAGTAAAATTTGATTTCTCAGTTCGTCACCCCTTTAATAGACATGAAGGTGCAACGTTACTTAGAGTCAACAGAATGTGTTAAAGGGACCATCAAAATAAAGTTAAACCCCAAAGTGAAATCGCCCTCTCTTGCCTCTCTTTTTATTAAAAACGATTAAAACTTTACTCACACAGAGGAGATGGCTGATTGGCTGGATTGGAGGGAAGGGGGCGGATTCTCTCCGTCTTCATGGGCCAGTTTTGGTGAATTGGGGGCAGAAGAATCTGGAGTGGTGATCTCTTCAATATCAGAGTACATGGAGCCACCTTTAGCACCCTTCTTTATGCTGAACGCCTTGCCGAAAGAGCTTCGCAACTACAGAGAAATCCAGAGAAAGACAAAGAGTACATTATACAAGTGTTTGTTTATCCTGAAAAAAAGAGTTTAATCATTTAATGGAGTTCGTTAATTTAAAGTATTGTTATAATATAAAGAAGTCTCTTCTGCTCACCAAGGCTGCATTTGTTTGATCAAAAATACAGTTAAAAAAACTGTAAATGGGAAATATAATGGACATTTAAAAATACCATTTTCTATTGTAATATATATTCAAATATCATTTATTTCTGTGATCAAAGCTAAATTTTCAGCATCATTTATCCAGTCTTTATTCACATGATCCTTCAGAAATCATTCTAATATGATGATTTGATGCTCCAAAAACATGAATTATTATTATGTGTACATGTTGAAAAGAGTTGTGTTGCTTCATATTTTTGTGAAAACGTGACTTTTTTTCAGGATTCTTTATGAATAGAAAGTTGTATTTGAAATAGAAAATGTTTGTAACATTATAAATGCCTTTCTTGTCATTCTTGATCAATTAATTGCATTCTTGCTGGATAAAAGTATTAATTTCTTTAAAACAATAATACTGTAGACCATCAGCTTTTGAGCGGTAGTGTACAGATTGAAACCACTATTTAAAAAAATTTAAACAACTGAAAAAAATACTATAAACTAGACAAAAAGTACCATTGTGTTATTTTATGCATGAAAATGATTATACATTCTGTGAACCTCCCTACTTTATGTAGCGTTCAATTCAAGTACTACATGTCACGGTACTCCAAACACAAAGAGACCGACGATTAAACAGTGACACAAGAGAAAATGATGTTTTTTAACAAGGACACTTGAAACACTTGTGTGTGGATAGTTATACTGTACATGATACACACATTTCCATAAATCCACGACATAATATGCAACCGATTAGAGACTAATTTCTTAAAAATTGAAGCTAAGGCCTATATCCAGCAGCCGCCTCATATGCTGACCATTCAAATGGGAAACACAAGTTTAGGAACAGCTTTGCTCGTGCACAGCAGGGTATGTGAAATGTGAAAATAATACTAATAATTACAAATCAAACAGCTTATTCATAAATCTTGTGGAACAACACTAACACCGGGAGAGCTGTGATTCGGATTGGGTTAAAGTTACTTAGGGGTAGTAGGCCGTCGATTTACAAAATGCTGAAATATATTCTATGTCAGTGAGCCTCCGTCTTGTCTTTAATCGTCTTATTTTACGTTAAAATGCATTATGACCAAAGAACCGTCGATAATTCCAAGCGATAGGTGTTTTTGTTAATCTTGTCGACATTTACCGGTAGTTGTGAATGGGTCTCCCACTGCTTGATCACGCCCATCATTTCTCCCTCGGCTTTTAGATTTTCGGGAAGGAAAAAAATTCCATTCCCCCATCCAAACTTTAAGGATACCGGTATCAGATTTGCACAATCCATACGCACAATGCTTTGGCATGTTTCCTCGCTCGAAAGCTTGCCAGACCTCTCACGCCTAGTTACGGTTGCTAAGACACGATTGGTCAGTAGCGTTTTTCGGGCGCGGCTTAGCGAAGGGTCTATGCACTTATTTAACCAAAAAAAGTGTGGAATGTTGGAATGCACTAAACTGTCTAAAGAGTCTAGTGTATGCATTTTATATGGTTATTTTGTCATTCGACAATAATGTGCATAGAGTATGTCATTTTGGACACCAGATGCAAAAATTAAGGTTTTTGCACTTAAAGGGTACATATCATGCTTTTAAATCATTAATTTTTACTTATAAATCATACATTTGTGGTCTATATAAAGCATAACTGCAATGCTTGGGTCTGAATTCCTCATTATTATAGCTCCACAGGCCCCTTTTCTACCCTTTTTCTGATGTGCTTCTGTGAGCAAGTCGTTTCAATGCGGCCCCTTTAAATAAAAAGGCGTACGTCTTACCCCGCCCGCTCTCCAGGTCGCTGAGTTCACGGTCAGTTCAACTCGGGTTCAACTCTCTGCGTCGGCCATTATTGTAGTTTGATAAGAGATACGATTACTATAGCTTCAAAGAACGTTTTTATTCACACGTTAACAAAATGTCAACAACGGAAGACTTGTCCACCAAGCCTTATATATTCGAGCCAGAGTGAGCGATTTGAAAAAGATGACCACGACAAACCTGCAGAACAACGTCGAGGCAGGTATGTAAGTTAACTATGTTGCGTTATTAGTGAAAGTCGACTATTTCTCTTGTTAAAACAAGCACACTGACAAGATAAATGACTGCGGTCTGATCTTACCACTAAAAATCTGTATTGATAATAATATCGATAACTGACGTTTAGAAAGCATCAGGAAACACAGCAGCTAAATGATAGAAGTCGAATCGGCAAACCCTTCTGTATACTGGCTGAGGTTGTTGAAGTGGGGATCCTTGAAGTGCTTCAGGTCACTACATCCAACAACCGAACATTTTGACTCAGCCCTCTCGTAACTTCTGCATGATTGAGCTTGGACTACAAAATCGGAGCGAGAAATAATAATGGCGGATTGCTCGTAGTGTTGGACCGGTAGTCAATGTCCTTATTTGTCAGTTCCACTGCAAATACGGTGACGTACTTGCTCAAAAAACGTCATAGACAACAGAAAAATCTGAACAGGTTGAAAAATATGACCAAAACAGAATATAAAGATATAAACGAAGCACCTGAAGAGAATAATTTCATCTTTTCTGTACTTATAAACACTCCAAATCTACAACAAAATGCATTTAAGGGCTAAAAAAGTGGATTTTGCATGATATGTCACCTTTAAATACAATGTGCTATTTGCTTAGACATTCATAAATTAGTAAATTCATCAATAAGCTGTTGTACCAATGGAAACCAATGGAAACCAGTGGAATACGGCGCCTTGTAGAACAGTTAGAAACAAGACATTCCCTCAGAGATACTTATAAATTGTGTAATTCTCCAAGGTCTTACTTCACTGACCCTAGAGAATTTCAAAAGAAGAATCAACAATAATTCCGTCGGAGAAAGAACTCGTCTATTTCCGCTTACCCAGCTCTTTTTCTTCTTCTTCTTGCCATCGTCTTTCAGGCTGCCCACACTGGAGTGGCTGGTAATGCTGTTCAGGCTAGAGATGCTCTCGGATGAGTTCTGCCTCCTGATTCGAAACTCTGAGAGGAGGGATAAAGAATGCTCGTTTGGTAACATTATAATCCTATATTGAGAATAAACACAATCCGAGGTGTATTTGTCCTGTCCTCACCTTTGGGGGAAACATCAGGGTTATTGAGGGCGACTTGGATGACGGCCTGTGCCTCCATGTTCTTGGTTTTAAGGTTCTCAATTGTTTCTCTCAGGTCTGTTAATTCACTGTCCTGTAGCGAAATGCAGATTTATTTATTCAGTGCTCATCCATTTAAAGCATCAACATTGAAGCAACATTCTCCAAAGCGCTGCTACTGATGGTTTTCCAAATAAATGTGGGTTAACTTCTGCTTTGACAATGAGTGACTGCCTGCACTTGACCAATGACATTTACAGCAGACGTAGCCTCAGGGACGTCTACAAAAACTCCCACCGCTGTGCATCATTGGTACCTCAACATCATTTGCTTTCTCTGAATCACTGAAACAATCTGCAGGGTCACAGTTACTGTAATGAATCGATGAATCCAGATCACTGACTCGCAAAACAAAAAGCTTTCTAGACCGACTGCCTCTTTTACAGAGGGCATTGTGCCATGAACGTCTGGAATGTATAGAAAAGCCAACAACCCCCAACCTCCATTCAGTCAAAATTAGACCCAAATTTGCTTTTTCACTCTCAGTGACTTTGTGTGGTTACACATATGGACCTAAATGTAGCTTTTGGGCAGTAAAAGGACAGTTGAGGTTTGGGTAATATGTTTCATATACTCGTACTGTCAAATCGATTAATCGCATCTAACATAAAAGTTGTTGTTTACATAATAAATGTGACTGTATATATATATATATTTAGTGTGTGTTTGTGTGTATGTGTGTGTGCGTATACTGTATACACACACACATACATATGTGTATATGAATAAAATAGCGGAGGACACAGAGTGAGCTGCTGCTGGAATGGTACATGATCCAAGGTGTCCGAAACATGAGAATGTTTTATATTTATAAGTGCTTCAAACAAAAGCATAAGTGTTACTACAACTTGCCCTGTCGTGCTTTGATAGATTTAATGGTGTTTAATGCCTTCAGCATGTTTTCCTAATATTTTATGGTTATATCCTTATATGTCAATGTTAGAAAGTCCCACAAGTATTTCCAATAATAGAGAATCTTGTAAAACTTCACTTAACCTCTAATAAACATAAAAAGAACAATCATCACAAACGGTGAATCTATTATTTTTTCTTTATATTTAAAACTTTTCGGACATTTAAAAAAAAAATACAAAAAATAAAAAAAAAATATATATATATATATATATATATATATATATATATATATATATATATATATATATATATATATATATATATATATCTTTTAAACTCTTGGCATGAAAACAAACTGAGGTTTCTACAATTTTTTTGAGGATATATTTAATGTTCATCGCTATTTCAAAATAAAAGTCTGAACACGCCTTAAGATTGTGAAAAAATTATTTTTACAAATTGATAAATTGCTGCTCTCTTCTGTAGAGTATGTAATGTAATGTAAAACCAGAAACCACATATGAAAACTAGAGACTGTAAGCCTTCAAATGATGTATATAATTTGTCAAGATTAGTTAAAGGTGTAGTTCACTTAAAAAAAAATAAATAAAAAAAAATAATTTGCTGATAATTTACTCACCCCATGTCATCCAACATGTCCACGTCTTTCTTTCTTTAGTCAAAAAGAAATTACGGTTTTTGATGAAAACACTCCAGGATTTTCTATATAGTGGACTTCAATTGGAACCAAAATGCAGGAGCCTAAATGCAGTTGTTTGATTAATGGATGTGATTTGTGTGATTCTGTTTTGCAAAGATGTTTACAGTGCTTGCATATTTATAGAGTTATTGGGTATTATCTTAGAGCAAGCAGTTTACGTCATCTAGAATGACGTATGTGCTACGCTGGAGCTGTTGTGCTGATGAGTTAGTAGGTAGTGTCGCTTTCGTGGCTTTCTTGCAGGGAGTGGCTGTGTAGCTGATGGACTCATGTGAGAGTGAAGCCACACAGTTTTTTGACCTTTAACTTTACTTTAACTTTAGCTTTAACTCTTAACTTTACCCTTACTCTTTGTTTTAGTTGTTTGTGCTTTGTAATGTTACTGTACTGATGTTTGTGGATTACTAAATAACGAAGATATAAACCAAGAGTTGTCATGGTGATTTCATTGCAATTGGAATGGACAAGGAGAATGGCATAAGCGTCAAACTGAGGCTACATTCAGTGGAACAGTGGAACCTACATTTAGTCAAAAAACTAGCTCCTCAAGGATTAACGGACTTTGGAACTACCTGATTCGAGACGTAAGGAGGAGGAAACTTTCACTCGGAAGTCCCTAAGTTGTAGCTTCCTTTCTGCTTCCGAGGATCGTCTAGAAACGAAACTGAAACTACTCTGCTGGCATTGAGAGAGAGAGAAATAAATAAGCGAAAGGAGAATGAGAGTGGAATCAGTTTCGCTGTGTGATAAGTTCACTCCTGCGTATTTGCATATTTGCATTAAAAGGTGTGTAAACATTCACTCATGCACTGATGAACAATATAGTGAAAATCGTGACAGTAAAAATGACTGAGAAAGCTGTGGAACAACACAAGAACAGACAACTTAATGCACGCAGGCATAAGCTATCCCAGCTCACGAACATGATAAAGTATCGTGCAATTAATGGAAGATGACGCAAATGCTGACGCCGTCACGAAATAAATTGCGTGTGGACTTCGCTGGTTTGCAACAGGAATTTTCCAGCTCAAATTCAGCTTTAAGAAAATCTATGTCCATGAAAGAATTCTGCGGATGACCAAAAGAATTGGTTTGATCCTAACAATAAGACAATGAATGATTTCCTTCTGGAAATGCGAGGAATGGATGAAAGAGGTCATGGAACGCTCTGAGCAGGCTGAAGAGTACAATAAACAAGTAATGCCCACAGATAGAGTAGGTCTAACGTTACTACATCTTTCAAAACCCAGCATGAAACGCTCAAGTAGATGCGGATCACAATGTGGAAGTGCATTGATCATCTACATCTTCAGTGAGAATAAAGACAGAAATGGAGCGCGTGTATTAAAGGCAAGGCGGCTGCTCTAAGAGAGAAGTTAGCTATAGAAAAGGAAAGAAGACGGAGTCTAATGCTGAACAAAAAAGAATGGAAGCTGCGATAAGGACCAAAGAGAGTGCATGCAATGCAGACTGCTCTTGCAGAGTCAGATGCAAAAATTGGAAGTTTTGCAAAGATATGAATGCACACAAGCAGCAGAGAGCATTATAGAAGATGATGAACAGATCGCTGAACAAAGGTGAACATAACACACCAGTCGCCATCACAATACACCCAGCCATGCCCAAGCTTGAAAACAAGGTTCATCTAGCAAGGCCACAAAGAGCCTCGTCGGTATTGAACATGGACCCCAGCGACGGACCTGTGCTTGAGTAGCTATGCAAAGCTATTTCTCAGCAGTTCGACGTCACTGAGTACCTCGTGAAGAATCACAAGGCCACATTACTCCCTGAGCTCGCTATTCGCAACATTCAATGGAAACCCGCTTGAGTATAAATCCTTTATCAGATCTTTTGAACATGGAATTGAGGGCCGCACTGATGACAATCGTGATCGCTCTACAGTTTTCGTTGCAGTACACAAGTGGACAACCACATGAGTTGGTAAAAAGTTGCATTCACATGGAATCCTCAGCAGGTTATGCCAAAGCGAAAGAAATGCTGAAGGAGTTTTTTGGTGATGATTACAAGATAGCAGAAACTTACATAAAAGGAGGCGTTGGATTGGCAGACAATTAGGTCAGAAGATGGCGTCTGCACTGGCAGTCCTTTGCATTGTTTCTTACAGGCTGCTGCAACACAATGACTGATATAAGCTACAAGGAAGATTTGGACAACACAGCTAACATAAAGGTTTTGGTTAACAAGCTCCCATACAAACTCAAGGAAGCTTGGAGAAGGTCTGCATGCGACCCTACAAGAAAAAACAAAGAAAAGGGCGAAGTTCAAGGATTTTGTCGAATTCGTCAACAAGCAAGTCAGATATATACTAAACCCACTCTACGGAAACATTCAAGAAACCACCACCAGACCAAAACAGCCGGTACAACAGAAACCCATAGACTACAGTACCCAGAGACGTTCAGACCAAAGAAAGATATTCTATTGGGGGCCATCTGTCTCTCCCAAACTGAAACGAATTCAGGATCCAAAAGTGACAAACAACCAACACCAAAAACATCCAAATGCCTCTGTAGACGCATACAACAAGCCCTGTGTTTATTGCAAGGGAGAGCAACACAGTCTGGCAGTCTGCAGAAAACTCAAGTGCAAGCCGCACAAAGAAAAATTGACTTCCTGCGGAGCAAAGGTCTTTGTTTTGCATGCTTGAAGTATGGCCACATGAGCAGTAGTTGTAAAGAGAAGCTCAATGTCAAGAATGCTCCCAACTGCATCCCACATTGCTGCACATGGATACTAAAGGCTTATCGTGAAGAAACAACTACAAGCGAGCGTTGTGGACTCGCAATCCGTTTCAAGCGCTCTTGTACTCACGAAGGAAACTTTTGCAGTCACCAGGGCCGGTGAAGGAAAAGTGTGCTCTTTCAATCATTCCAGTGCGTGTCAAGGCACAAAAGGGAACCTATGCAGTGACAACATACGCATTCTTGCAATCAAGGTAGCTCAGCCACTTTTGCTACGGAGTCATTAATAAAACAACTGAGTATGAGCGGACACAATACAAGCATCTTGTTACAAACAATGGGGAATGAATCTATTGTTAACACCTGCATCGTGAATGGACTGGAAATCAGTGGCTTGGATGGCAACCACTTTATCGAACTTCCCGAGGTGTTTTCACAGAAACATATCCCTGTAACCAAGGACAATATTCCCTGTCAAGAGGATATTGACAGTTGGTCTCATTTAAAGGAGGTGAAACTCCCCACTATCCAAGCAGAGGTTGGATTACTCATAGGAGCAAATGTTCCCAAGGCAATGGAGCCACTGCAGGTGGTTAGCAGCGTGGACGACGGCCCGTACGCGTGAGAACGATATTAGGATGGACAGTAAATGGACCACTCAGAGGCGAAAGCGATACGAGGGAGACAAAGACATTGACTGGAGTCACCACCAATCGTATCTCAGTAGCCAAACTAGAAGAGCTCTGGCAGCTGCAGTCCAAGCTGGACTTTCCTGATGCTGGACAAGGTGAAGACATCGAAATGTCCAAAGAGCGATCATCGGTTTATTGACATTGCAATGCAGAAATGTGGTACAGACTTTGAGGATGAGTTTGGTTCAGAAGCTGCCAAAACTGTGAAGAAAAACCTTTACGTAGATGATTGTCTTAAGTCAGTCACAGTGAAGGAACAGCCTTTGGATGATGAAGGTCTCCATGACCAGTGCGCTGGCCGCGGGTGGAGACGGGTTCAGTGTCTCGCTGATGTATTCTGGAGGCGCTGGTGTGGAGAGTGTCTAGTGCAGCTCCAAGAACATCAAGGATGGTTCACACCTGGAAGAAACTTCAGTGTTGGTGATGTAGTGCTGATCGCGGATGATTCATCGCCCAGAAATTCGTGGCCACTTGGAAGAATTGTGGAGATTTTTCCTGACAAGAAAGGCTTCGTTCGTCAGGTGAAGGTCAAGACTAAGAGCAACGAGCTTTGTCGCCCGAGAACAAAGCTATGTCTACTTCAGGGATCGGAGGACGACGCATGGGCTGTTCCGAAGGCGGGACCCTATTTCGGATGGGGCGAAGACCAAGAATATTTCTTTAAATAGTTCATTAGTTATCATTCAGGCTCCTTTGATTTAAGTTTTTATAATTGTTTCAAGGACATTGATAACAATTAGGGGCCGGTAATGTAGGAGCCTAAATGCAGTTGTTTGATGAATGATGTGATTTGTGTGATTTGTTTTGGGAAAAATGTTTACAGTGCTTGCAGATATTTATAGAGTTAATTGGGTAATTATCTAAAGCAAGCAAGTTGACGTCATTATCTAAAATGACGTGTATGTGTGACGCGGAGCTACGTGCGTGTGCGTGACGAGAGGTAGTGTCGCTTCTCGTGGCTTTCTTGGAGGGAGGGGGCTGCGTGCACGGACGGACGCACGGAGAGTGAAGCCACACAGTTTTTTGACCTTTAACTTTACTTTAACTTTAGCTTTAACTCTAACTTTACCCTTACCTTTGTTTAGTCGTTTGTGCTTTGTAATGTTACTGTACTGATGTTTGTGGATTACTAAATAAACGAAGATATAAACCAAGAGTTGTCATGTGGATTCATTGAATTGGACGTGGACAAGGAGAGTGGATAAAGCGTCAAACTAAGGCTACATTCAGTGGAACAGTGGAACCTACACCAAATCAATTCAAGAGTCTAAATGACAGTTTCAGGGCAAACTGAAACTGTTCAAAAGGCTTTAAATGACACCAGACGATGAATAAGGGTTTTATCAAGCGCAACGGTCGCTCATTTAATTAATGAATAGCAAAGTTTAAGTTTTATAAGCTCAAATGGTCGCCTTGCTCTGTTCTGTGATGTGCGTTCGTGACTCTCCTGTTCGAACTCGGGAAAAGATCCGTTCATTTTGATGAATGAGTTTGAGAGTCACAAACAAGCATCACAGAACAAAGCAAGATGACCATTTGAGCTTATAAAATTTAAACTATTTTTTTTTTTTAATGAGCGATCGTTTCGCTAGATAAGACCCTTATTCATCGTCCGAAATCGTTGAACAGTTTGCAGTTTGCACTGAAACTGTCTTTTGGACCTTGAACCATTTGATGCCCAGTCAAGTCCATTATATGGAGAAAATCCTGAAATGTTTTCATCAAAAACCTTAAATTTCTTTTCAACTGAAGAAAAAAAGACGTGGACATCTTGGATGACATGGGCGTGCGTAAATTATCAGCAAACGTTTTTTTTTTTTAAGTGAACTACTCCAAAAAATTAAGGTTTCATATAGGACATTAACGTTTTAAATATGTAATGGATGTGGGCCTTTATGGTCCAAACGGCTGTGGGCACTTAAAAGGTTAATGGATAATAATGTTATAAGTTTTATCCGATTAATCGAAAAATAATCTGCAGATTAATCGATTATCAAAATAATCGTTAGTTGCAGCCGTAGCACTCAGGCAATCTTCTGAAGACAGAAGAGGAAGAGATTCTTCTCTCAAATGAAACTAACACTTGTTGTGCATTTGGTTTCTTCGCCGGCGAGTGATTAACAGGAGGTTGATGTTATTGACTTTTTGCCGGCAGACCTCCACACAGACTGAACACTGTCTGCTCTTCACACTCGCTCATCCACACCATCAAGACACTCTCAATGGAAACACCAAAAGAAGCACTACTTTATGGAGACACGGACCATCCACTGGTCTACTTTTCTTTGCATTTGCTCACTTGTAAATAAATACACCCTCTGGGTTGAACTCACTTTCTCGTGTCCGTTCTCCTTTTCCCCTCAGGAACCCGCTATAGTATATATAAACAGACACGCACACACAAACACGTTTATTTTACATATATGTATATGTATATATACACACACATATATTATGTATACAAAAACGTATATGTTAGATGCAATTAATCGCGATTAATCAATTTCACAGCACTAATATATACATATGCACAATACATAAAAATATAAAAACATGAAATCATCAGAACCATATTGTTTTAGCAGCTCAGTTTGTGCTACTCCTCATAATATGAAATGCTAATGCTCTAAAGGCCCTGACACACCAAGCCGAGGTTCTAAGGGGGTGTTCTCAGCGCTGAGAGACGAGTGGACGAGTACTGAACCGAGTTCTTTTTGTTGTGTTATTGGGTCAAATACACACACTTTTGTGTCAAAATGGCCGTCTTTCCGAGTATCCTCTGTAAAAAAGTCCTTTTTGGCTTAAGTGAACATAAACAGTTGAGAAAGAAATTGCATGTGTGTGTTTCGTCCTAAGGTGAGGTCAGCCTAATAAACCTGCTGTTGTCTGTGTCATTAATGTTAATGAAACATCAAATAAGCAAATCTGTCAATGCTCTTGACTGAATCACTTATGTCTCACTTAAAGAAGAGTAAATGTATATTTAATTTACACAGTGGCGACATGTTATTTTATACATTTGATTATGTTATACAATTTTTGTAGGCAAGTATTTCTTATTTTAGGTAGGTCTATTTCTTTGTTCAATTGCTTGTTATTAGTTTCTTTGTTCTTATTTTATCAATGACTCTGAACTTTTCTTCAATACGATTTTTTTTTTTTTTTAATAGGCTAGGCTAGTATGAGGTTTTTTTTAGTACTGGGCAACGATTAATCACATCGAAAAAAATGTGTGTTTAAAAAATTATGTGTGTGTGTACTGTGTATCAATATTTTCTATATAAATACACACACATGCATTTGGATATTTATGACAAATGTAGTATAACATTTATATTTATATTAGGGCTGTCAAACTATTAATCGTGATTAACCACATTCAAAATAAAATTTTGGGTTTACATAAAATATGTGTGTGTACTTTGTATAATTATTTTCTATATAACACACATGCATGTATATTTAAGAAAAAAAAAATATTTATATATAAAATATTTATATTTATATATAATATAATTTATATTTAAATGTATATATACAGTATATACAAGAAAATATTTCTTTAATATATACAAGCATGTGTGTGTATTTATATAAAATAATTATACACAGTGCACCCACATATATTAAGTAAACACAAACTTTTTTTTGGATTAATTTTTTTATATTGAAATTGGTGATAAAAATGATGAAATTTCAATGGTATAAGAAATAACTATGTTGCGATATTCATGTGAAACTCAAAAAATTAGAATATTTGTGCAAAAGTTCATTTATTTCAGTAATTCAACTTAAAAGGTGAAAATAATATATTATATAGACTCATTACATGCAAAGTGAGATATTTTCAAGCCTTTATTTGTTATAATTTTGATGGCTTATAGCTATGAAAACCTTTTCCCAATATTCTAATTTTGAATTTGGGGGTTCCATAAGCTATAAGCCATAATCATCAAAATTATAACAAATAAAGGCTCTGAAATATATGAAAATATGTCTATATAGTATATTTGCTTTTACCTTTTAAGTTGAATAACTGAAATAAATGAACTTTTGCATCGATATTCAATTTTTTTGTTGTGAAATATGATTCTTCATTTCGTGATATAAGATTTTAGCCATATCACCCACCCCAAGTTGGACCCCATCATATTTTGGCTGATTGAGCATGTTAAATTTCCGTCTGTCCGCTTTGGCGATGTGGAGAACTCTTATTGGCTGTTCAGCTTTGCGAATGTGTGATGAAAGTGAGCTTGTAGTCCCTTTGGTGTGTTCAAGCGCAGCTTTTGGGCCGAGACACAGCCAACGCGAGGTGACAACACACTCATCTTCATCACTGCTAGTTCTTTTACGCCGGCTTGGTGTGTCATTGTGGCGTTAACTGTTATACCAATAAGCCATTTTTTCATCTTCTTTGAATTAATCAGTGGTGGAGACTGATCAGGAGTTTGTGTGTGTTTAGGATGACTATCGCACCTTCTGCTCAGCACTGACAGAGAGACACTGGAGTCGGAGAGGTCATGAGGGCCAGACTCTGCTCAAACGCTGCCACCAGGTTCGCCTGGGAGAGAGAACAAATATTTAAATGGCATTACAAGTGACTGTCATATAATTAAGGTAATATTAAAGCTGCAGTCCGTAAAGGTTCTGGAAGATCTAGCGTTTAAAGGGACAGTTCACTTTAAAATTAATTTTTGGTATGTTTTAGCTTACCTCAAGGGCATCCAAGATGTAGGTGTCTTTGTTTTGCAGTATTTTCAATTTCTGATATTTTTAGGTCAAACCGCTCTTGTCTGTCAGTCATATAATGGAGGTCTATGGTCACTACCTCAAAGAGCATGCACAGAGAAGTCTAAATTAAACATGATTTATGACTGTAAATGTAAGTACACATTGAAGACACAAAACAAGCAGTTTGTGTGAAAAAAGAACAGTATTTATGTTGTTTTTACCTCTTGTAACCACAGCCACAAAGCGCCCACGCCCTCAGAGTACTTGGACGTGGCTGTGGTTACAAGAGGTAAAAACGATATAAATACTGTTTGTTTTCTCACACAAACCGCTCGTTTCGGTGTCTTAGGCCATCAATGTGTACTTACATTTACGAGTCATTAAATCATGTTTAATTTGGACTTCTCTGTGCATGCTCTTTGAGGTGCTGACCATAGACCTGTCACTATATGACTGACAGACAAGAACTGTTTGACCTAAAAATATCAAAATTGAAACTACTGCGGAAACAAAGACACCTACATCTTGGATGCCCTTGAGGTAAGCTAAAACATACCAAAAATTAATTTCACTATCCCTTTAATTAACAGAACTGCATGCATCTTGCGGATGAACATTGTAGCCGGAGTTATCGCTCTCTGTTATGTCTATGACAAGTCACGCAAGTGCTGGGCTTCTCCGCTGGGCTAAAGTCTCTAAAATAGTCCCAATATAAACACTTTATAAGTGTACCGTAGCAATTCAGGACAAAAACACGCTTTGGATAATGGATTGATGATGTACTCGCTAATATAAATTTAGTATTTTGAAAACAAGAAAAAAAGTTACGTACTGCAGCTTTAAATAATAAATGGAATGTTTGGAATATTTCAGAACTACTTTTCAAAAGTTTGAGGTCGGTAAAATTTTGAAATGTTTTTCAAAGAAGTTTTACTTCATCAAAAACGGTAAAAACAGCATTGCTGAGAAATATTATTACAATTTAAAATAACTGTTAATTCCCATACGTTCTGAACAGTAGTATGCATATACTAATCTTTAACTGTATGCGTGTTTGACAGTGCGCACATACATTAGCAGACAGCTGTGAGGTCAGATTGGCCACCTTCTCCTGGGAAGATTCCAGCTCCCTCCTTAGCTTACGGATTTGCTGTGAAGAAACACGCAAACTTGTTAACCAAGAGATAAATTGAAAATAAAGTGGCATTACATTTAAAAGGAATAGGTTGAAAATGCGAATTCTGTCATTACTCATCCTCATGTTGTTCCAAAACTATACAACTTTCTTCCGTATAACAAGTTAGGACATCACAAAAATCTAGGGCTCTCAAAATCCCAAAAATATGATATTATAACAAGATTTCTGAGCTACATTGTCGTTCCAGGATGTTGATAATCATTGTGTGAGGAAATAATGACAGAATGTTCATTTTTGCGTGAACTATTCCTCTAAATGATCACATTATTTACTTTGACATAAATCTTGAAATTCTTTTTCCTAAAATAAAGTATTAATGAGCCGATGAAGCTCCAGGAATGTCAGCTCTCTGCAGCTGCTGGAAAACTGAGACAGATATTCAGCACTCCCAATAGCAGCTGTGTCTGTTTATGTTATCTCTACATGGAATTGACTGATAAATTCTATACATGCGACTAAAGGTAACAAAAAGACAAATGGTGAGTGTATCCATATAATCGGATGCACACCAGACCAGAACAACACACACAATGAGTAATCAGACTCACGTCAAGCCATCAGGCTTGGAATGCAAAACTTCACCGAGTACATTTTTTCCAGGAAAAAAAAGTAACTTGGTGAGACACATTCCTTTTGCATCCATAGATCAAGCAGACAGACTCATGAAACAGTCAAGGCGTATTCCCACCAGGAAAATAAAATATTATAATCATGACATCAATATACTAAAACTAGACCATGCAATGTGTCGAATCTGAAATATCATATTGCAATACTTTTTTTTCTTTCTTTATTAACATAAATTAAAGATATATGATTTGATATATAAAATGTAAACAATTTTATTGCAATTAAACTTTTTAAACAACCTTTTTTTCTGAAGCAAGGTCATTTTTTCTGAATTGTTTGGATGCTAAATAAATGTTTGGACTTTGTTTAGATATTTACTGTCATGATCAATTTGTGAATGATTTTTCTATTGTGTTTGATTTATCCCATCTGATGTGAATATGCCTTCACATTACAGTTATTAAACACAGAACATGGAGGAAATTATGAGTACCAACACGTGGTTAGCTACTCGTTTCATTGAATGATTGAATGAAACATCACTTGACAAAAACACAGCAGAGAAATCTCATAACACCATTCTGAACAGCTAATGGCAGTTTCTGGCTATTAATTAGTGCTATGTTAATTATTAAAATGAAAATTATAACAAATATTTTAAAGGTTCCTCATTTTATTTAGATCTTCTACTATAAGTTTACATGCATCCAATGATGATCAAGTCTGTTGTGATTGGTCTACTCTGCTCTGATTGGTCACATGGCCCAGTCTGTTGTGATTGGTCAACTCTGCTCTGATTGGTCAGATGACCCAGTCTGTTCTGATTGGTCTACTCTGCTCTGATTGGTCACATGGACCAGTCTGTTGTGATTGGTCAACTCTGCTCTGATTGGTCAGATGGCCTAGTCTGTTGTGATTGGTCAACTCTGCTCTGATTGGTCAGATGGCCCAGCTCTGTTGTGATTGGTCAACTCTGCTCTGATTGATCAGATCGACTGAGTCTGTTGTGATTGGTCAACTCTGCTCTGATTGGTCAGATGGAACAGTCTGTTGTGATTGGTCTACTCTGCTCTGATTGGTCAGATGGCACAGTCTGTTGTGATTGGTCTACTCTGCTCTGATTGGTCAGATGGCCCAGTCTGTTGTGATTGGTCTACTCTGCTCTGATTGGTCAGATGACCCAGTCTGTTGTGATTGGTCAACTCTGCTCTGATTGGTCAGATGGAACAGTCTGTTGTGATTGGTCTACTCTGCTCTGATTGGTCAGATGGCCCAGTCTGTTGTGATTGGTCTACTCTGCTCTGATTGGTCAGATGGCCCAGTCTGTTGTGATTGGTCAACTCTGCTCTGATTGGTCAGATGGAACAGTCTGTTGTGATTGGTCTGCTCTGCTCTGATTGGCCAGATGGCCCAGTCTGTTGTGATTGGTCTACTCTGCTCTGATTGGTCAGATGGCCCAGTCTGTTGTGATTGGTCAACTCAGCTCTGATTGGTCTGTTGTGATTGGTCTACTCTGCTCTGATTGGTCAGATGGCCCAGTCTGTTGTGATTTGTCTACTCTGCTCTGATTGGTCAGATGGCCCAGTCTGTTGTGATTGGTCAACTCTGCTCTGATTGGTCAGATGGAACAGTCTGTTGTGATTGGTCTGCTCTGCTCTGATTGGTCAGATGGCCCAGTCTGTTGTGATTGGTGTACTCTGCTCTGATTGGTCAGATGGCCCAGTCTGTTGTGATTGGTCAACTCTGCTCTGATTGGTCAGATGACCCAGTCTGTTCTGATTGGTCTGCTCTGCTCTGATTGGTCAGATGACCCAGTCTGTTGTGATTGGTCTACTCTGCTCTGATTGGTCACATGGAACAGTTGTGATTGGTCAACTCTGCTCTGATTGGTCAGATGGCCCAGTCTGTTGTGATTGGTCAACTCTGCTCTGATTAGTCAGATGGCCCACTCTGTTGTGATTGGTCTACTCTGCTCTGATTGGTCAGATGAAAGAGTCTGTTGTGATTGGTCTACTCTGCTCTGATTGGTCAGATGACCCACTCTGTTGTGATTGGTCTACTCTGCCCTGATTGGTCAGATGACCCAGTCTGTTGTGATTGGTCAACTCTCCTCTGATTGGTCAGATGACCCAGTCTGTTGTGATTGGTCTACTCTGCTCTGATTGGTCAGATGGCCCAGTCTGTTGTGATTGGTCAACTCTCCTCTGATTGGTCAGATGACCCAGTCTGTTGTGATTGGTCTACTCTGCTCTGATTGGTCAGATGGCCCAGTCTGTTGTGATTGGTCAACTCTGCTCTGATTGGTCAGATGACCCAGTCTGTTGTGATTGGTCTACTCTGCTCTGATTGGTCAGATGGCCCACTCTGTTGTGATTGGTCAACTCTGCTCTGATTGGTCAGACGGCCCAGTCTGTTGTAATTGGTTTACTCTGATCTGATTGGTCAGATTGCCCAGTCTGTTGTGATTGGTCAACTTGGCTCTGATTGGTCTGTTGTGATTGGTCTACTCTTATCTGATTGGTCAGATGGCCCAGTCTGTTGTGATTGGTCAACAGCTTACAGTTTACCGTGACAGAAAACGCTCATTAGCATATCTGAATTATACCTCTGAATCTTCCTCAGTACAGATGCACAGTGATAGGAAGAGTGACGATGCATAAGGGCACTTAAAATGCTGTGCCATTGAGCAGCACCTGACATTAGCTGACTTCAGCTGTTATGATCTCTGAGAACATGGATTACAAAAACAAGTTATAAACATGACCGCCTTTAACTTCTGGATGACGGAGAGGAAAAATCCGAGAGAGACAGACACTCACCTCGCCCTGAATTCTCCCTCCGCCTGAGAGATTGCACGGAAGAAAAGAACGGCAAAGAGACAGTAAGAAGGTGAATAAATGGAAGTCAATAGTGATGAAAAAACACAAATTCAAATGAAAAAGATCTAAGACAGGAACAGGGCTGCACGATTTGGTAAAATTATTTTGACAATATTGTGCTTTTGAATGCAGTATAATAAAGACAAGGCTAATAAAATAAAAATAACACACAAAAAGTGTGATCACACTTATTCTCTTTAAAATAACTAATTTGAGACCGCTTTCAGCTGACCTGAAATTTGGTGACTATCATTTATTCACATTTTACTTGAAATAAAGCAATGATAAATGATTTCAGGTCAATTGGGGTAATTAGTTAAGAATAAGTATATTACTTATGAGTTAATCAGTGAATGAAATAAGTATTTGACTTAAGGTGCTTTTTGGTGTGTGTGTGTGTGTACAAAAACAGGCCAGTTCTTCATTTAACCAATAGATCACATCAGCACCTGTGTCATGTGAAGCAGTTCAAGTAACAACTCCATTTTCAGTAAGGAAAGCAGAGAAAGCTTCTACTAGTGTCCCTGCTGTGAGGGTCTAATAAATCAGCAGGAGCAGACCGAGCTGCACTCGTGAGAGTCTAGCGCCGCATGACACGTGTTCTGGGGGAAAAAGTGCTGGGATACTTACCGAGGAGTAGCTGGAGGAGGCATTAGACACCAGTGAGAGCACTGAACCATGAACTGCAGCAGGACAAACAGAGACAGAAACAGAAAAAGTGTGATTTTAATAACACTAAAATAGCTAAATCACAGGATAGGTTACATTGATTATTTATTGTAGGCTACATGTATTGTGTTTTATTATTTGTTGCCACATCCAGCTTACAGAGCTAACTTTTAGCACAAACATGGTTAGAAAATACTGAAGTAATTTAGTAGATGATTCGATCCAAAGAAACTTGCAGACACTTCACCAAGTATTCTTAAAGGAATAGTTCCGTCAAAAATGAAAACTGCTGTCATCATTTATTCACCCTCAAGTTGTTCAATCTGTGTGAGTTTATTTTTGAATAAACACAAAGAAAGATATTATTAAGATTGTCGGTAACCAAATAGTTGATGGACCCCATTGACTTTCATAGTATTTATTTTCCTACTATGATAGTCAACGGCTGACGACTTTCTTTCATAATATCTTCCTTTGTATTTAGCATAAAAAATAACTCATACTGGTTTGGAACAACTTAAGAGTAGATGATGACTAAATTTTATTTGACTAAGTGAACTATTCCTGTAACTTTATGCGTGTATCGTCTGCGTACTGTATTCTTTTTGTGAATTTCTGATTATTTTATCCACAAGGTGGCAACAGTGCCCCAGTACTGTTGATTTTCAAGATAGTAAGAAAAAAACTGAATAAATGCAGAGCCCGTCTAACAGAGAGCCTTGGCACTTCCTATTAGACCCATTGTGTATCATCTTGGTTGCAGTTCCATTAGAATTCCACTGGAGGTGATCACAGGTGCAGAATGAATGGGAGTCTATGGAGCTAAACGGCTAAATGTGTCTCTTTCACCTGCTTGTCGTTGAATCAACATAGATTTTATTGTTGATTCCGCAAGTTCAATATAGATTATAGGCCAAAAGTTGAATGAATAAGTACTTACATCCTTTTGATTTCTTACAGGTTAGGTCGTTGTTGGCCGGAACATGCTAGCATTCTGCTATTGTGTGACGTCATCACATTTTTGAACGGATTTTTAGAACAGATTTTCAGATGCCATCTTTATTTTCAGATGCCATCCCCAACTTTCAGATGCCATCTTTATTTATTTATTTTCTAGATCATCTTATCTGTCACAGAATGGAAAGCACAGGATTGTGGGATATCAAAGGCAGTGAAGGATACTTCTGTGCTGCCTTCAAAAATCAATCCGATGAAGGTACCTCAAGAGACAGGAAGTGAAGCTAACATTGGATTCGGACGTTTCTCTGATGCCTACTTTGGAATGCATCCTTTAAAGGTAGCATTGATAACCTTCCGAAAGAGTATACTTTAACAGGCTGTGTGTACGACTGTGCAAACGGAAAAAAAACTAAGTATACTTTAGGATTTACTACTTAAAGGGACAATGCTAATGTTTTGTCCCTTCTGAGATTCAAAGTACACCCCATTGTAGACTGAACCATGTAACCCAAAGTCTCACCGTCATCGCTGGGATCTCTGTCTCTGAAGGAGCCGGATCGGATCATGCTCTTGGGCCGCTCGGCGAGTGATAGGGTGCTGCCCAGCGGTGAGGACTGATACAGATCAAAACTGGCCTCGTGAGTGGGAATGCTGTTGGATCTGGTCATCCTTGGCGTTCCTGAGGTGGGGCTGGGTGTCACTGCACATAACAGACAACAGAGGGAGCCAGTGTTTATATATGATATAACTCAAGGCCCAGTGGAGAAAGGTGTCCCGCATGTTGCCTGGTGGGGATGCATCTTTTTATGCAATATTGGAACATTGAAGTATTTGACTATCTAGTGGCTACAGTCATGAAATATCATGTTATATTATTTATTTTTTTCCACAAGAGGTCGGCAAAGACACCCAATGTAAGATATTTTGAGCTGAAATGCCTATTTTGAGCTTCTGAGCTGAAATGTACGATATTTTGAGCGTCTGTCTGTGCGCGCATTAAATATTTAAACAGTTTTTGTTAGGGCTGGGTATTGAGACAAATTTCACAATTCGATTCGATTTCGATTCACAGGCTTGCAATTCTATTTCGAATTGCGATTCAGATTCAATATTGATTATTTTGGATATCAGTTACAATAAATGGCAAATTTTCTCAAGGAAATCAAATCTCTTAACTAATGCTGTAAACTATGGGAGTCTAAGTTGTAGCCTACAAGGCTTCATTAGCCTAATATGAAGGTAATAATTAACTGTTTTGTAGCTATACAAACACTTAAATTACACTTTTATTTATTTTTATAATAAGAAGATTATATGAAATATAAACATTTAAATGGTGGGTGTCATAAAAACTTGCCAGATTTATTCAAATATGCATTAAATATTGAAGAACATTAAGATTATAATGCATATGTAATATGGTGTATATATTTAGCAAAACGCTCCTCACTAAAGTAATTTTTTCTAGCTGACTAACGAGTTTATGTGGGTTTTCTGAGGTAAATATGACGATACATGACATTCGATTACAAGCCTGTTTAACTGACGTCTTTCCACGGTTGAAACGCTGATTGAGCGAATCAATGTGACATGATACGGATTTCGATAAGCTGTAATCTATCTTTTAACACACTTTCAGATGCTCATTCATGTTTATTTCGGCTGTAACTGGTATTATTAAGCCGGAAGAGAGATCAGCGCTGCTTCTCTTGAGCTGCGCCAGAGCGATCTCACGTCACAGCGCCAAAACGTTATTTATGTTTTTGAATTTCTAAAGAAAATGGACGTAATTTGAAAATTGAGACAAAGATTATTGCGATTTTTTTGATGCGTGCATCCGCAATACAATGTTCCATTCATTCAAATGAAACAGGATGACTAATCGATTCTTGAGATTTAAGAATCGATATCGGTTCGTAAAAATGAGAATCGATTAATGTCGAGAAATCGATATTTATTACCCAGCCCTAGTTTTTGTGCAGTTTACAGACACTATTCAATAACATGATTAGAACAGGATTATAAGACAGTATTATTCCTCACAGCGCAGCAAGATGAGGTAAGGTTAGATTTGTGATAAACTGGATGTTTTATCCAGCGGACGTTTTTATGGCTTGCCTCAACGTTAGCGTTTGAACAGCGTGCGCTTTCAGTGGGCGTGGTCACATTAACACGTCATACGTTATAATTAGGTGAAAGGAAAAAGATGACATCTCTCTGTTTTCATACAGATTACATCAATTTGAGAATAGTTGCTTTTTTATATAAATTGCTTTATTTAAAAGAAGAGAATTTCAGCTTCATAAAGAGAAATATTTTGTGTCTCTGTGACAAGTATTTACTGAGTTACAGTTTATTTTTCGGACACGTTTCAGAAAGATTTTTGTGGAGACAGAGTGAGCTCAAAGCGCACCCTGTTTACTTAAAGTGTAACTAAACCCCTGGTCAAAGCCTGACTCCACCCACTGGCAAAATTTGAAATGCTAAAAAAGGTGGGCAGACCCCAGCGGAGACAGAGGGGATCGAGCCAAGGGCGGGGCTGAGCGGGGAGCGTGCACATGAACCCGCAGTGACGGATTAATTCACAGCTGTAGTGGTGGGAAGTTCGGATCATTTTACTGACTCGGATCTTTGAGTCTCGTTCAGCAAAATGAACTAATCTTTTATCGAATTCATTTCGTTCATTTCATCATTATATAATTAAAATGTCATGTTAAATATTCCAAAACATCTAGTAGGCTACTTACGAAAATCTTGATTACATTTACCGATGGTCGAGTGTGTCTTGGTGTAACTTCCTTCCGGAATTGACCAGCGATCACTCGCGGCTCGCGAAAAATAGACTGAGACGCCGAAACTGGCACTTCACGGCGCGGGCCGGCTGCGCCTCGCCGGGCGCTCCCGCGTCTGGTGTGAACGACACCATAGGTTAACATGGGCGCCGAAAGGAAGCGGCCGTGCGATATAGCACAGCAGTACTGGAAAGAATAAAGATTAGTTCATCTCTCGAGTCTCGAGTTCGGCCGGGTCCGAGTCTTTCGTTCTTCCTGTCAGTCCCATATAGTCTATGCTGTCAGCACCGGAAAGAGAAATGATTAGTCCATCTTTCGAGTTCGGGTTCTCATGATGCTATCCTGATCGTTTTAAATACTCATAAATCCAACTCCTGACTCGCTAGAGTAGTTTTGACGGAACCAGATGCTTTTATACCAGGGGCTGCCAAGGGCGTGGTGAGCTCGCAGCAAGGGCGTGACAGAGTAGTGTCAGAGAGTTCGCTACGTCAGAGAGTACCCCTGCTGCAGGAGCTTTCCGTTTAACCTGAAGAGGGCAGCACTCAGACGTTTTTACACCATATATTTGAAAATTAAAAAACTTTATTGCTAATTGTCAAAAAATGTACTCGAATCAATGAACAGCATTTATGAAGCTCCATTCTTACAGATCATTAACTAAAAAAAGTTGGTTAAGTGTTTAGTTACTCTTTAATTTAATTTACAAAAACACAAAGTTTTGATGTTAATAAGAGTAAACACAAAAAAGAAGACCCTCTATAATTTATAATCATGTATTGATTTTATTTATATGACCATTAATGACGGAGATATTTAAGTCTATGCTGCAGCTATGTGAAAAAAAAACACTAAAATGCGGCGCCGCGTTATTCGACCTCAGAGGGTTATGCATGAAATTGTTGAGTTATTTGAATTTGAGTTATTTTGATGAGTTATTTTGAATTTAGGTTGAAAGAATTTGAGGATGTCCTTAAATTACTAAATTACTATTTATTTATTATGGATCAAATCTGGTCATTTAAAGGTAAAAAAAAAAATTAAAGGGATAGTTTGGCCAAAAATGATATTTAACACATGCATTACTCACCCTCAAGCCGTTTGAGATGCATATGTCAATCTTGTTTCAGACGAACACATTTTCAGTTATTTTAGAAAATGTCTTAGACCCTTCAGTGGATATAATGTGAAGAAATGGGGTCCAGCTCCTTCAAGTCCCAAAAATGTGCATACATCCTTCACAAAAGGAATCCATCCGTGCGATTTTGTCGTAAAAATATAGATATTTAAAACTTTATAAATGAAAATATCTCACTTCCGCAACGAAGTCGACGTGCGTTCATGGGTGATGGAAGTCGGCATACGAGGTAGGGCGCAGCAGAGGAAACGTCGCAGCGTCACGGACGGTTCCTGACGCTGCGTACGCCGAGTTCCCATCACCCGTGAACGTGTGTCGAATCGTTGCCGGAAGTGAGATATTTTCATTTATAAAGTTTTAAATATGTATATTTTTACAACAATACAGCACGGATTACCCTCAGAGGGGTTTAAGACATTTCTAAAAATAACTGAAAATGTGTTCGTCTGAAACAAGATTGACATATGGTCATTCGAACGGCTTGAGGGTGAGTTAAATATGGGTTAAATATCATTTTTAGCCGAGTTTCCCCTTTAAGTGTAATTTTTGGGCTTCGGGTCATTTTGACCCGCATGCAAGGGAAGATTTGTCCAGAACACGAAGGAAGGATGAGGGTTAATGCTGTAGAAGTGTGCCGACACTTACTGAATGCTTGTCAGTGGCATCTTTCCTGGCAGTATGGGAGAAGGGAACTGTGGCGGGACTGTTCGTCTCCGTCAAGCTCATGATGGTGTGTGAGTGGCGTCTCTCTTTGTTGTCCTCCTCAGCCTGCAAGGAGATGTGCTGGCTGATGGGAAAGTAGGGATGGGACATTAGTTTTATGAATTTACTGCACTGGATCAAACCGTTTGTCCCATAAAGAGGGCGCCGTAATGAGGACGGCAGAGGTAAAGTTAAAGGAACAGTACCTTAAGCCTTTCTTTGGGAGAGTATTTCTGTCCCGTTGTGAGCTGAAAGGAAGAACACATTAGAGAAAAGAGCATTATTCAAATGACAGGACACTTATGCATGGAAATGAAGAGATCACACTCCAAAAATAGATCACAGACATTTGTAAAGCAAAATGAGCAATTAGTATTTCAGGCAGGGAGATAATTAGCAGAGATATTATCTAAGTATTAACATAATTGCCAATTGTTCTGCTTTGAATTTTGGGTGCATGTTATCCGAGTACAAATGCGCCATATGAATGTAAATGCTTAACACTAAGGCCCTGTTTACACGAGAACGCTCGCGGGTGAAAACGTAAAAATATTTTTATCGGATGTGCCTTTCGTTTACACGGCAGACGGCGTTTTTGAGGCTTAAAAACGCAAAAAAGTGAAACCGCCCTCCAGAGTGGAAATCTTAAAAACGCTCCACTGTCGCGTTCCCGTGTAAACGGTAAAAGCGCAAAAGTCTGCCTGACAGTGAAGGTTGTACGCAGGCGCGTGGACTTGGTGTTGCTGTAGTATGCACTCCTAGCCGCCTGAAGTGCATACTACATTGAATTCCACAGACTTTTGCGTCACCATTTGCACGCGAATTTCCCACACAAAACGCTCGTCTAAACGCAGAATAAAAAGTGATGACGCAACGCTACTTTTGCGTTTCTCTTCAGAATCGTTTCCGTGTAAACATAGCCTAAGTATTACACTTCAGTGTGTAAGTTGCCCTGCACCGGTTGTGCTAAACCAAGGAATAATTCCTAAATCATGTGACTTATTGTCCGTTTACACCTGGTATTAAGATGTGTTTTGGTTGGTCAATCACAAGTGGATGACGCTAAAAAACTAAAACGGGTCTAAATCGTTTTGAGCTTGTCCACTTTCCACCTTTCCATAGGGAGTTGAAAACACATTCGACCGAATTGCTTTCGTAGTGTTAAGACCATTTTGCAAGATGTAAACAACACTGGTCCAGAAACACTTCCTGTTTTAGTTTGTAACTGTTTTCTTTATTTCACATGTAAAGAAAACATCTTAAAGATGTGTGTTTAACTATTTGATTCAGTTGCATATGTTCTGTTGGTTGTACTTTATCCCAGCTTTTATGTAGTGTTAAAGTCCCTGTGAAATCAAAATTGAACCTATTTACTTTGTTAGCGCATATTACTAGTCTTGTGGTGAACAATTAATCCATGCAAGTAAATATATATAAAAAAATGTTTTACCTTGGTAATCTTTAATCAAAATCTGAAAAGTTACTGCCGGTCTGGAATGGTTTCTTTTTCTGATGACGTAGGTTTCACAGCTTGGGTGGGGAAACGCTTAACCACTCCCCTCAAACCGTTAGTTTGCTATGAGCGAGAGATGGAGAGGAGGAGCGCTAGAGTAAAACCCTGCCCTCTGTTCAATATTCCGTTTCACTTGGAAATATGTCACAGCACTGGGAGAAAAATCGTCTGCAACTTCCGGTTCACGGGGACTTAAAAAACTGGAACAGGAAGTGCTTCTGGACCAGTGTTGTTTACATCTTGCAAAGGCCATGTCCCAAATCGTGCACTTAACGCGGACTTGCGGTCTCGTGGACTTAAATTGCGCGTGCTCGCCGAGTCTATGAGTCTGTAGGCTGTCCCATTTGGCATTTTAACGCTCTGAAGTGTGCTCAGCAGCGCCCCTTTGTACCCTTGAAGCGGTCTTCCGCGAAGCCCACATAGATGCAGGCTCCACGCACTTTAACTACCCAGGAATCCTTGCGAAAGGCCAATCAGACAACAGATGGGAGGAGATTTCACTCACGGATTGTAGAGATAGAATATTAAAGATGTAAGTATCATTATGGTTTTTGATATAGGCGTACATTTTACCAGTTGTTACTTACAGTCTATTTGACCTTTAGAGACCATGGTTGATATGTCAAACATAATAAAAGCGTGTTAAATAATACGATCGCATAATATGATTCATTACATAAATAGAACCGAATGTATTGGCTTTACTGAGTCGTAAACGTATTATGAATATTGAAACCTATACATTTTTCTTAAACTCATTTTCATTTTGTATTAAAATTGAACATTATGTATTTTTATGTACAACTTTTTTTATCATTTACATAACCATGACATCTATTGTAATGCCCAGGTGGCATATACAATTATAGAACTTTAAAAGCAGGCTGCGTAGTTCACATGGACATAAGATTTGAGAGAATAAAATAAATCCTGTTTTTGTACTTCTTATACTGTCTATGCAACAACCAGACCGTCTTCCTGTTTCCGGCGTGAAGATCGAGTCTGTCCCGAAAATACCTCTCAACGCGCCCTCGAAGACTTGCGCTAAGGGCACTATAGGTCTGCACTTCATGACGTAACCGAAGTGTGGACTCTGAGGAAGTCCACATGTCCGGAGTGTGCCATTTGGGACAGGGCCAAAATGGTCTATAGCTCTCCTTGTTTTTCAGATGTCTTCGGTCGCATTCATATGTAAATTCTGCAAGCTTATTAATCTCCATTACATCGAAAGATCTGGAAAAAAAAACATACATTTCCCCGCCCATAGACCCTCCCCTCGAAGAAATCAGGACAGAAGTGATTGAAAGTGGACAAAAGAGGCAGATTAAAACACTAGGTATAAACAGGAATGTGTGTCTCTCGTCTACTTGTGATCCGATCCACCAAAACACATCGTGACACCAGGAGTAAACAGGGTCATTGAGGAGAGATGAGCTGTTACTTTTAGAAGTGATCTGACATATGATTTTTGCATGGCAGTCAACAAAACAGGTGGAGAACTATCATTAAACTTAGTACACCACAGCAACAGTGACTTTTTAGCAATATGCTAACACGTGCTAGCAATGGCCGCTAACAACTGTTAAAACACCATAGAAATGGGCTTGCTGAGAACATGTCAAAATATTTTATGATCACAAACTGCTCTGCTCTGTCCGTAGACACATTTTTGAGGAACAGAGTCTTCGTTAAAAGGGTGATGAACTGAGAAATCAAATTTTCCTTGAGCTTTTGATATCCAAGAGGTCATCATATTATAAGAATATCCTGTAAATTTCAGAACTGAAAACGTCCTTGTTAGTCCAATAAAAGCTTTTATTGACACCAGCCTCAGCAAACGACTCGTTTTTCAAAGTGGAGAGCTATGACGACAAAGAGGATAGAACACCACCTCCGCAGAAGATCAACGCCTACTTCAACACGGCCGGTTTAGCCCCGCCCACCGATTTGCGCATTACACGCATAGCTAAATAACATAAATGCCTACCTCGTGATGACAAACCGGATCGAGCTACCGAGCGATACAGAATATTGTGCAGCGCCTGGTTGTGGAAGAAGACAGTCGCTGCATAAGCTTCCTCTGGATTCCAATAGGACTGCATGGATAAACTTTATTTATAATGACGTTCCAGCTGATGAGGTAAAACATTGTCCGTCTGTTCGCTTCATTTCACTGAGGATTGTTTTGTAAACAAGACTGGATTTGCAGACCGATTAAGAGTAAAGAACGGTGCTGTGCCGTCTATATTGGATCTGACAGGAATTGTGTAACACACGGACTCTGGGTCGAACATGTATGGGCGAATCATTCCAGTCGCCATTTTACAACATTGGACGTTTTCAAAACAATTTCTCCCACGTGCATCGACCGGATGAGTTGAAACTCATCATAATATGCAAAACTGTTAACAGCAGTGGGCGTATACTAGGGCTGGGAAAAAATCGATTTGAAATAAAAATCGAGTTGGCAGGTCAAATCGATTCATATTTTCAAAAAATCGATTTTTTTAGATTTTTTTTCTCCCCCTCTTCAGTATAGTGTAACTTACATTTTGCATTCACCCAAATCTTCCTTTAGGGTTTCCACAGTTCGGTTATGACAGTCAATATGATGAAACTCTCTCAAAGATGATTCAATGTTCCTATTATTATTATAACCAAATCTATTATAACTAAATCATGACGTTACTTTCTACCGGGTGTCTGTTAGAGCAACACACCATCAGAGCACTATTGTTCTTCACGCGCAGTCGCGCACAGTAATTGCAATTTAAAACTGTTAAAAGAAAAGGTTCAATAAACGATTGCATAGCTAGATACTGTATATTATACACGAATCAGTATGTATTTCCTTTGTGCTTTAAACCGTTGAGTGCGGACTGCGGACTCGACCTATAGACTCGACTCGCAAGGCTGCGCGCTGTGACTCCATGTGGCTTCAAGCGCATCATTCAGCGCTCGGAATGCGCATAAGCGCTTCGTGCCGCGGCCCGCAATGTATTGGAGCCTTTCATATCATAATACGTTTGCGCAATGAAAGATTATTATTAGCCTTTTCTTGTTCTGTCCTATCTATCATATGTTGCTGTCTCATTAAACAGCTGTGCTATACATTTAAAACATGTCTCAAATGTATAGTAGACCAGACTATATAATAATTGATCCTTTTGATTTTTGTTATCTTGTTTTTCATGAATGTACAATACAAAGAGCAATGTGTAAAGTTTGACCAGATTTAGTGTTACACTTGTTGTCTCGTATTTATTCCCGACTAAATGTTTTTTTTCCCCCTAAATGTTCAGATTTTATTCAATATTGTGCACTTGTGAATTTGCGATCTTTCTAGACTAAATTGAACTGCTGAATTATCCATTAATCTGGTTTATAATAGCATTTTTGGCATTGATTATGATAATATTTTTTGGGATTTTTTGTTTTTCTTAATAATGAAGTTGTATTAATTAGATTGTGTTTAACACACAAAAGAGTTATAATCAGTTCAACACAGAGTTATAGAAATTCTACTTGATTAAAAAAAAAAATCGAATCGTAAATCGCAAATCGAGTTTTTTATAAAAAAATCGCAGATTTTTTTAAAGGAAAAAATCGCCCAGCCCTGAGCGTATACGTCCAAGTTTTCAATGCGAGACGCCCATAAAAACCGAGCGTTTTTCAGCTAGGCTCAAAACTAGGGTAGAAAATAGCTTATTATTTATTCATTTTGATGTTTTTGAATGCAAAAACCAAGCGAACGTCATAAGTTGACCTCAGACAACAATATAATACAATTTAAAAAGCCAGTTCATGACCCCTTTAATAACTGTGAAGTGAAGAAATGGATAAAGAGAGTGATGGATAAGAGCTGTAATGGAGAGAGATGAGTTGCTGAATAGAAACGGTATTAGAGTCACTGCAAATTAAACGAATGATCGACTTCCCGCCTCAGACACATGACCCCCATTAGCCCTTCAGCTCCACTAAAAATAATGAGCAACATTAAGGTTGTGAGCTATTGTCCAGTTTTTAATCTGACTGAGCAAGCTTTAACAATTTTGCAGTGGGTTTTTATAAATGAGACCGCACAAAAACAGAGAGCAGCGTGAACCTCGTGGTGAACATAAGATTAGTAACAGGAAGACTTTAGCCGCCGCTTTGAACACGCCACCCAATATGTTCATTTACACATTTCACATGGGAGGGCTGCTGTTTTAGGCCAGAGACAGGAAACCACCATGATTATGCAATATTTGTATTCAGGCTATTTATTTATTTTTAAATGTGATGTAGATAAACTAAAAAAATTAATTCTGAACTGAATAATATACAATATAAATCTTATTTTAGTTTTAAATGTCTGATTATAATACCTTTATACATTTTGTATAGTAATTAAAGAGAAATTTTCAAATGTTTTATGCTAAAAAGCTAATTTTCTCAGTATTTATGAGTTACACCATCATAGCTCACTGGAATCACTGGACACGGCCTCACCTGTCAGTCGTGAGAGTGAGTGAGACCCTGCTTCCAGTTGACCAGCCACCAAGCGTCCCTCTGTCCTCATGTCTGGGCCTGGACTCCGTCACGCTGCCCCCTGCTGGAGACACGCTCATCTGTAGAGACAAGGACTCCATGCTACGGTGCAGGCCGGAGAGGCGGGGGTAGAGCGAGGGAGAGCCACCAGCACTGCCCCCTCGGCCCACGGTGGCGCTGGAGAAACATTCAGAGGAGTTGACGTTGAGGATGGGAGCTGGGCTGGGGGTCAGACCGCTTGAGCTGCTGATTCCTGACAGATCCTGTAATTTGGAGAAGGGTGGCACTTTGGGGGGAAGCTGGTCCTCCACATTGAGTATCCCACAGTCCAGGCTGTTGGAGTTGACTTTGTCCAGGTGAGCAGGTTTAGGCAGAGATCTGGCACTGGATGGCCTGTGGATCCCATTATATAGAGAGTAATTAAAAATGAGACGCACACTAAAATAGCTGACATGACAAATGTGAGTTAGTGACGAAAAAATAAATAATAATAAAAATATATATATACAGTATATATATATATACAGATATATATATATATATATATATATATATATATATATATATATATATATATATATATATATATATATATATATATGAAGAGTTCAGATGCAAAAGCCTCTAAATGCCATTTGAAATTTTCTTCTAAAATGACCATTTTTATCAAGCTTGTATATTTTAGTTCAGTAATTTCACTTAAATGACAATTACTAGGTAATCTAGTAATCTAGTAATCTAGTAAAGTCTGGTAATATACAAGCTTGATAAAATTGATCATTTATATATATATATATATATATATATATATATATATATATATATATATATATATATATATATATTATAAATTATCAATTTTATCAAGCTTGTATATTTAAGTTCAGTAATTTCACTTAAATGGCAATGAAGATTACCTAATAATTGTCATTTAAGTGAAATTACTATATATATATATATATATATATATATATATATATATATATATATATATATATATATATATATATAGGTGATTCTTTATGAAATCTTAAAGGGAAAAAAAAAAAACTTTTTTTAAAAGGTACATTTAAACATTTTATTATAAAACAAAATTGAAGAATTGATTAATAGAAATAAGTAATCGATTTTATATAATTATCTGGCATTGGGTTATTTTAATATAATTTATACCATAGATGCCCAAACTAGGGCCCGCGGGCCATACTGTCTGGGGAGAGGGGATTTCTTTAAAATGCAAAACTTTACAAATAAAACTGCATTAGTTAATCAGATTGAAGTTGTTTTATATTTATTTTAAATATTATAAAATAAATAAACCCATAGCAACTTTAATGTAATACCATTTGATTTATGATGCAAAATTTACTTTTGGCCCACGGCCCACAATCAAGTTTGATTTTTGGCCCTTCATAAGAAAAAGTTTGGGCACCCCTGATTTATACACTACCTCAGTATTTATTTGTGTTTTAAATGAGCTTTTATTTATATAGTTTAAGCTTTCATTTTAGCTTATTTTTTATTTATTTATATGATGTCATTTTTTTAAATATATATTTCTATATTTAGTTTTGATTATTTTAATTTCACAGAAAATTATTTCAGGTAACCTTTCTATTTTATTTATATTTTTATTTATTTATTTATTTTATAAAGTCTAATATTTGTAATCTAATAATTCAATCTTTATATTTTATGTTAAGCTCATTGTGATTCACAAAATAATTTCATTTTAAATTTTAATTAACAATTAATTTGTAACCAATAAATGTCAAAAATATTTGAGAATTGAATTTTAGTATGTAAATGTATTGACTGCTTGCTACCTTTTTGTGTTAGCAAGTCAAAAGGTCCAACTTAATAAATTATTAAGTATAAATATAAACTGTAACAAATGTATTGATCATTGTTAGTTCATGCTAGTTAACACATTAACTAATGCTAACTAATGAAACCTTATGGGCTATATGCACGCACAAGTTCATTTGATGCAAGGATGTCTTCCCATTTCCGGTTGTGTAGATTAAAGCGGAGGAAAACGGGATTATGGCAGAGTCTTCAAAATTTACTGTCCTCCCGTCTTTGAAACGTACATGCGTTTAGATGTAATTTTATATATAGTTATTATGTTTATTTAATATAATTTTAAAAAGCATAAACACAACGAGGGGTGTCTGTTTTATCTGTTTTTATGTCTAACGTTTCTTTAGTATAACCATGGAGTATAAAATTCAATATAAATTCTCGGCATTGCATTGGACTCTACGATCGGCGGAAGTTATCGAGCATCCTTACACCTTCACCGGAAATACCGCCGTGCATAGAGCCCATTGTAATGTGGTACCGTTTCAGCATAGATATAGATATAGTCAATAAATTGAAGGACAAGTGCAAACCCAAGCCAATAAGAGCAGATCTTAGGTTTAAGAGACGTGAAGGGGGTTTATCTCACCTCTGGGAGTTTGGAGACGGCAGCTCTGAATATTTCCCCAGGCTGGATGGTTGTCGAAGTCCTAGTAGTTTGGAAGGAGGCTCCAGCGCACCCTGTGTTTGTGTCAATGAGCCGTTCTTCAGCGACCCCCCTCGCAACTCTCAGAGTCAGACGCCACTGCCTTGGCTTTTGCCTTCTCCTTCTCACGGTCCGTCTGGTTGACTGGACCGTACCCTCCTGTACTGGCCCGATGGGAGCTCTTCCCGCTGCCTGGTTCCTTGAGTCTGGACGGGGTGGGGATGGTTTTTAGACCCTGCAGACCAGCGTCCATGTTGCTGCTGGACGGGCCGAGCGCCCGGCCGTCCTCCCGTCAGACTCAAGGTGCTGGACTTGGCGGGTCTTGGGAGGCTCCGATATTGGATGTTGTTGCGCGCATTCTGAGCCATGAACCCTTGATCGCAGATCGGTACATCAAGGCTGGTCTTTCGTCCTCCAACTACACCACCAGCAGAGGGTTTCACTGGGATCCCAGAGGTTTTAGGAGTTTTGTTCCCAATCGCAGAATCTCCACCAGTTGTTAGGACAGTGGCAGTGCCGGTAGTTGGAACAGTTTTCTTGTAACCAAAGGAATTTGTGGTTCCGGCAGAGGGACGGACAAGAACCGGATGGAGGTTTCGGTGTTCACCGCGATCTTTCCCTGCATCCGAACTGGAGCGCTGCAATCCGGATGTTTTCACCGCCATTTTGGCTTTATCCACGAACTCGCTGATCATTCTTTGGAACTGCAGGCAAACACAATCAGACATGAGTAACCATAATCAAGAAGAATTATTACAAACATCAAACCAGAGAGAAGAGATCTCATTGTGTTGAGTTTTGCACCACTCACACATTTTATTCAGATAATTAATTGAGTGAAATAGTCTAGTTCACTAAATCACATCTTTGGTGCTGAGCAGATTAATGCAAGACATCAATGCAACCTCTAACCGGAACTTTACACTTCATTTAGGACCACAACACACACGCAAGCTGCTTCATTAAAATAATGCAGTATATGGATACAATCCATCATGCTGCTTATGCTGCTGACTTCAGTTCACTCAACTGTAACATGACAGGCTGCTTAAATATTTAAGACGTTCACTTTAACAGAAGGCCCTTGAAGTCATACAGCTATTTAGGAAACAAAGGGAGCGGGTATGGCACAACTGTTACTGTACTGACAACATGAAATGGGTGAACTTGCAAAGCCCACCCTGATGGCCATCTGGATCCTCTCAGAGATATTTATAAATATGCGGCAAAAACAGGGCCAAAAACGCTAGCTCAATCGTGACTCGATCTCTGGACGAACTGGGAAAACACACCAAACAGACTGTTCGCAAACTTGAAAATTGGCTTTACTACAACAACGCAATCTACGGTATGCAAAAAAACTTGCGAGAGTAGCTTAAACATTTAAACGGCTCAATTAGCAAAACCGCACAACAAATAAAAATAGCGTAGCGGTGAAATACCGCGTGTCATTCACACCACTGCCACCCAGGACGACAGCCAACACAAGTAAATACAGCTGACATTAACTTGAGATGAAGATTAGATGTGAAAAGAAATATGTTGAGCTGGAATAATGTAGGCCATTAGCAGGCTACGACTGGATTAACTGCTAGCATGATTGTATCAAAGGATACAAGGGGGAGCAAGACACATTTTTTACACGTTTGTTTAGACTGGAGGTAAACAGTAAAAGTGAGTCAGAAACTGAAAAAGACAGAAAGTCAATGGAAACTGGAAAAATTGGACAGGGAGGGAACTGAAAGAGTTTGGCCATTAAGCTATCAAACTGACAGAGATACAGCTGTGAGAAGAGGAATGGAGATAGGCGTAATTTGTCTTACTGATTCTTCATCACTGTACCAGCTGGCTTGTACGACAAAATATATACTTTGTGTTGAACATGGTCTTATTATACAACATTGTGTCTTAGAATAACAATGTGTCAGTCCAATGTGGCGTAATTAAGATCTATTTCCTCTGACACCCTGTATATGACTGTTATTAGCGGTGTATGCTAATGCAAAATTCATTAAACTATTCTAGGGCTGACTTCTAATAGCTCGAGGATTCGACGATTCGATGAGGTCTGATTCGACTGTGAACGTTATTATATAGTCGAATAGTACACGGCCAGTTCAACCTCGTATAAATCAGGCTATGTGTGTCTCCCGCTCACGAGCGCTCACTCCTAACAGACACACGAACAGACACACTGTCCCCAGCACTGCTCGCGCGTCACATGTTCATCAAGCGCTCCCCGTTCACAGTAACCGGGTCGTCTCATTCAAAACAGCCAGCCGTTGCTGTCAGCGAGCCGCCGCACATGAATACTCATATGAGTCAGGCTGCGAATGCAAGTTACGTGCCCGCCCCAGGCAGCACGCTTACACTAATAAACGCCTCACCTCCGGCGCCGTGCACTCGCTACATTCCCAGCAGTGGATGCATAACGCAAACCCAGTCAAACGTTTGACTGCAGCATCTTATGCGCGTCATAATCTGGTGCGCCCTATTTATGAAAAATATTCTAAAATAGGTAATTGAAATGTCTACTTGTAAATAGAACGATTCAAAACGAAAGAAAACGTAACGTTCTCTGCTTATGAAATGAACGGTGCATTTCTCTCTGGCGCATGCACCTGCGAAGATCGTGCAGCATTGTCATCTTTTTTAATAAACAATTTAAATGTCTCCTTGCTATATTTGTTCTTTGTGACAGCTTTTTATTTTCAGCAGCACCGCTGCTACCCTTAGGCTAAAGCGTTAAGTTACAAGTTACAAGCTCACCACCGCATCAAAAACATGATTGCGTGATAAAAACATGAAAAATACTACCTAAACATAGCCTAACTGTTTAGAAAAAAAAAACACAGAACGAATAGCCTAATGCACATACGTCCATATCTTTTGTTTGAAATGGAAAAAAAAATAGCCTAGCTGCTAGATCCATCTAAAAAAAAAAAACGGTTCGACTATCAGTCGACTACGGCCAAATCTAACGAATCAGATTCGACTATGAAAATCCTTAGTCGAAAACAGCCCTAACTTATACTATTATTTATAATTAGGGTTTGGGATATTTTTTTAGTAACCCCCCTCATACTCATACATGGTTTGTTGAGTAGAGGTGAGCTATTACTACTCTAAAGCACTACTCTAAAGTATCAGTTAAAGCAATACTAAGACAAATTCGAGATTGAATTAAAAACTTACTTTGCGGATAACTTACTATGGGACTTGCTGCTGGCAATACATACACAGCACACTGCTGTGAGCAAGACAAACATGCAGCTGCTGTATACCCAAAGCAGATCATACAGGTGGAGCTGGGGAAGGTGGAGGGTTTCTGAAAGTGCACTGCAACTGCAAATGCTGACCAAGTATTTGAATGTTGAACAAGCAAACTCATTGGCTACTGATACAACAAGAACCACATAGCTGTGCCCTGCAGAGAATAATGTGATTGCAAACAGTTTGAGTTAAGGACCTCTCCGTCTACGCCATGGATTCTACTCTTTTACTTACTAAATAGTGGATAAAGCATTATTCAAACAGCTTAATAATGGTGGGTTCACACCAGACGCAAATAGAGCGTCTGGCATGAGTGATTTCAATGTTAAGTCAATGCAAAAGACGCGAATACGCACGTAAAAAATCCTGTTGTGCGAATGAAGCGTACAGCACAGCGCGGTAGATGCGAATACACCTCATTCGCGTGTCAAGTTTGCGAATTGAGCGTCTGGTATGTTACGCGCTAATACTTTTGTGCCTTCACGCGTTTGACGCAAATTCACGTCTGCCACCACAGTTGAAAAAGTTGAAAAATCTGAACTTTGGCGTCAATTCACGGCGCACTAACCAATCAGGAGCCTAGCTGCTTGCTGCTGTCATGTGGTGAAGTATCTGGATGCTTCAATAAATTAATTTATAATATGACTAAATGCCTGGTGTGGTTCTAATGCACAACAAAAGCAAATATTTTATCACATAAAACTTAATTGCAATACATGAGCCATATTCATTTTGTATTGAATGCTATTTATTCCATAGATTATATGAAATATAATTATAATGTAAAGACAGCCAACATACTATAGTGCCTGGATAGTGTTGTGTGAGGAGAAAAATAATCACAGGACAGGTTAATCACTTTAGGCTGGCTCCATTTATCATCAAAACAAAAATAAATGACAGATTAGGTGGATGAGGGTGAGGGTGATCCGATGCCAACAACAGGTCATTAAACTGGGCGCGGGACAGATGGAAGTACTGCTGAAACTCACCAAACTGGGTTTGCCTCAGAAGTGTCTGGTGGACACAAATACGCCAGCGATGATCCCTACGCCGCTGTTCTACTCTCCAGACCAAATACAGAGCGGTGACTCTCTCGACAAATGCTTGATCAACATAAAAAGATGGCCGCCAAGATGTTTCGATTCGATACTTTACGCTCGGAATCGAAACCCATTGGTGGCCATCTTTTTATGCTAATCAATTTCGCTGTTGACACACAAATGGTTTCAAGTAGGTCTGGGTATTGACACAAATTTCACAATTCGATTCGATTTCGATTCACAAGCTTGCAATTCGATTTCGATTCCAATTCGATTCAATATTGATTATTTTGGATATCAGTTACAATAAATGGCAAATTTTCTCAAGGAAATCAAATCTCTTAACTAATGCTGTAAACTATGGGAGTCTAGTTGTAGCCTACTAGGCTTCATTAGCCTCATATGAAGGTAATAATTAACTGTTTTGTAGCTATGCAAACACTTAAATTACACTTTTATTTTTTATAATAAGAAGATTATATGACATTTAAATGGTGGCTGTCATACAAAGATTTGACAGATTTATTCAAATATGCATTAAATATTTTAGATTTTAATTATTAATAACATTAAGATTATAATGCATATGTAATATGGTGTATATATTTAGCAAAATGCTCCTCTCTAGAGTTATTTTTTCTAGCTGACTAATGAGTTTATGTGGGTTTTCTGAGGTAAATATGACGATACATGACATTGATTACAACCTGTTTAACTGACGTCTTTCCACGGTTGAAACGCTGATTGAGCTAATCAATGTGACATGATACGGATTTCGATAAGCTGTAATCTATCTTTTAACACACTTTCAGATGCTCATTCATGTTTATTTCACGCTGTAACTGGTATTATTAAGCCGGAAGAGAGATCAGCGCTGCTTCTCTTGAGCTGCACCAGAGCGATCTCACGCCACAGCGCCAAAACGTTATTTATGTTTTTGAATTTGTAAAGAAAATGGACATAATATGAAAACTGAGACTTTGTTTCATATCAGCAGTAACAAAGGACAAAGATTATTGCGATTTTTTTGGATGCGCGCAGCCGCGATACAATGTTCCATTCATTCAAATGAAACAGGATGACTAATCGATTCTTCAGATTTAAGAATCGATATTGGTTCGTAAAAATGAGAATCGATTAATATCGAGAAATCTATATTTATTACCCAGGGTTAGTTTCAAGGTGTTCAAGCTTATAACTAGACGCAGTAGACGCAAATTTGACGCGCTGTCGCGTCTGGTGTGAACGCACAGTCAGACGTGTTTTTTATTGATTCACTGAGAATACTCATTCAGATCAATGCATTGACTGATTCGTTCGCTCAGCCTTGTTATGCATCATCACACCAGCAGGTGGCAACGATTATCTTTTGAGTGTCGTAAGTCGTCCAAATGATTCAGTAAAAAAACAGCAACAAAAGAGTTCATTAGCCTTCCACCTTTTGTTCTTGTTAATTATATCTTCATTACCCTCTGCATCCATATACTGTCACAATTCTCTCCTATCACCTTGTAACCAAGACTCGCATGAAGAACTGAGTGAACTACAAGCATTTAGTGCATCAGCAGGTCAAGTTCACAAACAAGATTCAGATGCATGCTTCATAGGAGACTATAAAAAATAAGCGATTCATCCACTTAAGCGTTTCGGTCTAAAACAGTGATGTGTGCTTAAATACGGGTCTCTTTTACCGCAGCCTATAAAGAGATCAGCCCGCGCTGCAGCACTGGGATCGATCAGGCGGAGTGAAGGACCGTCGCTCTGTCTGAGGAACGAGATCCCATAAATAAGATTGATTCGGCTCATTTCTCTCCCAGTATATGAGGCTGTATTTCATACACATCTCTCATGACAGGGATAGAGGTTCCCAATTATATGACTGTATTTTTCTAATATGGAATATTTGAGATCCAATTCCAGTGGGTGGTAAATCTTAAAGACAACACTGAATAAAAGCTGGAACTAATTCTCTCTGTTGCAACATGTGTGTATAATCATGCTTCCAGGGTCATCTCGTGCCTTCGGTTCAGTCCAATCACGGCGTCTGTCCACAGATAGCGCCGACACAGACGTTTGGCCTGCCGCTCGGTAATGTCTGCACACTCGCTGATAGACTAATGACTACTTTTGTGCTCCACCGTCTCTGGGACAAACCACTTCACTAAAGCGTTCAGCCAGTTTTCGCAGTTCTGCTTTGCATCTGGTTCATCTTACAATGTTCATTCTTTTTTTCTGTCCAATCATGGCATTTTCAAAAAGTTTTAGATAGACAAATGTGACAAACAATTGATACGCAGATTAATAAATCACTCAAAAAGACTCAAACTCGATCGAATTTGAATGGGGCAGTCAATGCATTTTGTATTAATGATATCTTTCATTAAAAAAAGTGTAAAGATATTTTGCTTTGACATCATGGAAAATGATTAGGGGGAATTATGTTTTTAATGGATTTAAAACAAACTCTTCACTCTGGAACAAGAGAAAAACATCTTGTTCCTGTTTTCTATCAGTGTTATGCAAACATGACACCTAATAATTCATAATCATAACCTAAAGCAGCAAGAATAACACAATGTAAGTAACAACCAGCTATTAGAATAAAATATCGCTCTAAAACAGACATTTTTTTGGTAGGCTACTCTAGGGAATTGATTGCTTGTAGTAGCTGACATGATGGCTTCACTGAAACGGTGTCATTTGGGGAGAACACATCTAAAGTGTGTTTTCTGAATACAGCAGATCGAGTTGCGCAGTTCACTGGGTGCAATTGCTTGAATTTCATCAGTCTGTCATTCACCCTCTTCTGTGCGTTGAAAGCTGGACCGCATTGGGACGCCGCATGAATGGCAGACATATGCACGAGTCTGGATACGTGTCAACACACACTGAATGAAAGACTAAACATGGCTGCCTTTCATTAAAGTGACATCATGACGTGTTTCGTGTTTCTTTTGGGATAAATGGGTTTATTTTCCAACACGTACAGTACAGCATCCAGATCTCTTTCAGGTCCAGCTGCATAAACGCCGTGTTCCCACTGTGTCTCTCACTGTAAATGTCAAACGGACCCCCACGAGGTGGCATTAAACACACAATGAAAAAAATAAACTGGTTTCTTTAAGTTCTTTTGATTAGTTTTAAATCTAAATCCATCCATCCTTCCATCCATCCATCCTCTATGTTTTAGATCTCATCTATCTATCTATCTATCTATCTATCTATCTATCTATCTATCTATCTATCTATCTATCTATCTATCTATCTATCTATCTATCTATCTATCTATCTATCTATCTATCTATCTATCTATCTATCTATCTATCTATCTATCTATCTATCTATCTACTATACTATCTATCTCTCTATCTATCTATCTCTGTCTCTATCTATCTATCTATCTATCTAGTTATTTGTCTGTCTACAGTATCTATCCATCCGTCCGTCCGTCCACCTATCCATCCATCCATCCGTCTGTCTGTCTGTCTGTCCGTCCATCTACCTATCTATCTACCCATCCATCCATTTATCCATCCATCCATCCATCCATATGTCTGTCCATAATCTGTCCGTCCATCCATCCGTCCATCCATCCATCCATCCATCCATCCATCCATCCATCCATCCATCCATCCATCTATGTGTCTGTCTACAGTATCTATCCATCTGTCTGTCCATCCGTCCACCTATCCATCTATCTGTCTGTGTCCGTCCCATCTACCTCATGCCATCCATCCGTCCGTCCATCCATTCGTCCGTCCGTCTCGTCATCTGTTCTGTCTGTCCATCCGTCCATCCATCCATCCATCCACCCATCCACCTATCTATCTATCTATCTATCTCTATCTATCTATCTATCTATCTCTATCTATCTATCTATCTATCTATCTATCTATCTATCTATCTATCTATCTATCTATCTATCTATCTATCTATCTATCTATCTATCTATCTATCTATCCATCCATCCATCCATCCATCCATCCATCCATCCATCCATCCATCCATCCATCCATCCATCCATCCATCCATCCATCCATCCATCCATCCATCCATCCATCCATCCATCCATCCATCCATCCATCCATCCATCCATCCATCCATCCATCCATCCATCCATCTATCTATCTAGTTATTTGTCTGTCTACAGTATCTATCCATCCATCCGTCCGTTCACCTATCCGTTCGTCTACCTATCCATCCATCCATCTATATGTTTGTCCGTGCTCGCTCCGTGCTCGTCCGTCCGTCGCGTCCGTCCGTCCGTCCGTCCGTCCGATTTCTGTCTGTCTATCTATCTATCTCATCTATCTATCTATCTATCTATCTATCTATCTATCTATCTATCTATCTATCTATCTATCTATCTATCTGTCTACCAGTATCTGCTATCCATCCATCCGTCCGTCCACCTGATCCGTTCGTCTACCTATCCATCCATCCATCTATATGTTTGTCCGCGTCCGTCCACCCATCCATCATCCATCCATCCATCCATCCATCCATCCATCCATCCATCCATCTATCTATCTATCTAGTTATTTGTCTGTCTAGAGTATCTATCCATCCGTCCGTCCACCTATCCATCCATCCATCCATCCATATGTCTGTCCGTCCATCCATCCATCATCCATCCATCCATCCATCCATCCATCCATCCATCCATCCATCCATCCATCTATGTGTCTGTCTACAGTCTCTATCCATCCGTCCGTTCCATCCGTCCACCTATCCATCCATCTGTCTGTCTGTCCGTCCATCTACCTATCCATCCATCCGTCCATCCATCCATCCATCCATTCCGTCCGTCCGTCCGTCCATCATCTGTTTGTCCATCCATCCATCCATCCATCCATCCATCCATCCATCCGTCTACAGTATCTATCTGTCTGTCCGTCCATCTGTCTGTCATATCTATCTATCTATCCATCCATCCATCCATCCATCCATCCATCCATCCATCCATCCATCTATCCGTCTGTCTGTCCGTCCATCCGTCCGTCCATCTCTTGTCTCTTTTGACTTAAAGCATTAAATCTGTGGTTGTAAATTGCAAAGGCAACTTAACTGGGTGTTAACCAATCTGAGAGGGTGATGCAGGTTCACAAGAAGAGAAATACTGGGTGGTGTTGGGTGATTTAGGGTTTCAAGAGCTGTTATCATGTCCCTACCCAACCCCCCAGCCCGGGTGGCAGGACAACAGCTGGCGAGACCCGGTGCCAACCCTCCACTCCAGCACTGAGCCGAACAGGGCGTCTTTCTCTCTCTCTCTTTCTCCCCATGCCAGCGGCAGAATCAGGCTTTGTTGGAGCTCTGCATTGGATAATGATCCAGCACTAACTGCCATCAACCGAGTTTGCCATTGAGACAGAGGGCTGCATTCAGAGATGAAGCCGATAAGTAAGAGTGCCCTTGTTTCTAGATGAGGTCAAAGCCATTGATACTGGACTCTGTAATCACTTCACGGTTTGTTGGCTCATAGGTCACCTAATACTCTCAAACGATAAACATTAGAACCCGGTAGAAAAGAAAAATCACCAAAGCGATTACTTTAATATCTTGATTGTTTTGTCTAGACCACAATGAAATTACATGGAGTGCAAATTTAGACCTTTTGAGATTGATCTTTAAATTATAAATATATAAAAAAGCAATAATTTCAATTAAAAAGTGTGAACTTGCTAGTGTTTTATTTAAATTCTGCATGATACGCTGATATTTATTTTCATGTTATGGCTGATTAATGATATATTTTGATATTAAAATTCCTTATTATTTGTTAAAAAAATAAATTATATATATATATATATATATATATATATATATATATATATATATATATATACATACAGCTATGGAAAAAAATTAAGAGACCACTGCCAAATCAGCAGTTGCTCTGGATTTATTATTTATAATATAAATAATAAATCCAGAGCAACTGTTGATTTGGCAGTGGTTCTTTATTTTTTTCCATAGCTGTATATATATTTTCACACCGAATGCAAGGATCAATCATAAAATACAAAGAAAAAAAATGCATATTTATTTAGAACAAATAAAAATACATTTAACAATGTTTTTAAATTATTAGTGCTTTTAAATATTAATACTGCATGATAAGCTGAAAATTATTTTCATGTTATGGCTGATAAATTATATTAAATATTAAAATCATAAAACCAATGAAAAATGCATATTTATTTAGAAATGTACAAACAAAATATTATTTGTGCTTTTAAATGTAAATAATAATGTTTTTACATAATATAGTTTTTAAATATTACATAAAAAAAAACTAGTGAGATATATAGCCTATTGCATCCCTATCCGATACCAAGAGACATTCAGCAAATGCATTCATTTAATAGCAATAAGTGACCTGCTTGTTCACTAGTTAATCTATGGCTGTGTTTGGGAAGATTTAGCGTCTGGAACGTCAGGACTGCTGGTAAACTGATGACACGTGTGGCATGTTTTAGAGTGTGTTTCCTCACCATCAGCTGTATGCGTGTCAGTGTGGATATCACTAACCTCCTGGCACTTTGAGCATACTCTGCGAGGTGTGTGTGATGGGTGAGGTGACTCCCACAGGAGGGTTTCGGCTCTTCTTCAGTCCGCTGGGCGGGTGGCCAAGCGTCTGGGGTTTCCTCAGTTCACCCTTGACTGCTGCGTCATCCTGCGACCTGCTCTTTTTCCACTTGCTGGATGACTCGGCCTTAAGGCTGCCCGTTTCGTACACTCCATCGTTCCGGCATTGAGCCTTCCCCTCCTCGCTGTACCCAGGACAGGCCGCTCTCAACCAGCGAGCGTTTCTCGGCATCAGTGCGCAGCTGTGGGAAGAGGCAATGTTAAAATAAACAGTTAGGGACTATCAGTATAACAATTTTTTTTTTAAACATACTAAAGTGCTAAAGTTAGCGCTGGTCAGTGTTGGGGAAGCTACTCTGAAACTGTAGTTTGACAAGCTACAAGCTACTCCTAAGTTAAAGTAATTTAACTACAGTCAAGCTACCCGTTTCAGAAAAGTAGTTAGCTACACTACAAGTTACAATCAAAAAGTAGCTAGCTACATTGACACTACTTTTGCTTTTTGAACAATGTATATTATAAATAACTGAATAAGTGTCTGAGGAATGTTTTAAGTAAAATATTTAGTGTTTAAAACAAGGCAATGCAATTACGATTTCAAAGAGTATTGTTTTATTACACACAACACTAAAATATCTCTGACTGTTTGTCAAAAGTGCAACAAATAGCCTACAACATTGCAAGAATGAAATATACATCCAACGTAAATTGCATGTAGAACATTTTCTCAAAAATACTGATTGAACTTGGACAAATAAGGCCATGGGTAATTAACGTTAGTTGTTTCTCCATCCTCCAAATCTGCCGTCACGTCTTGCTATATAATCATAATATGGGTGTGTCAACCCACTTCTGTACCGTCAGTGAACCGTTAGCCACAAGATGCATGTTTAAACAACAGAGGGCGATAATGGCAAAAAAATTAGTTTGTAATCTAACAAGAAGAAGAATATCCTTGCATCGCGCTGATTCGCGGCAGGCTCGACAATGTAGCTTTTGCTTGCGCTACACCGCTACTTGCTGCAAAAAGTAGTTAGCTACTGGAAAAGCTACACTGTTTAAAAAGCAACTGAGCTACTGCCAAGCTACTGAAAAATGTAGTTAAGTTAGTAGCTACGCTACTTGTAGTTAACTACTCCCCAACACTGGCGCTGGTTCACACAGAACACATGTTTTGCTGTAAGGATGCAATTCAGCAGAATGGAATGGAAAAACTGCAATATCATGTGCAGGGCTTGACATTAACTTTTTGAGGCACTTGTCCTTCGGACAAGTAAATTTATGTTTCACTTGTCTATGCACAAAAGTCACTTGTCCGGGTAAAGATTTATAATTTTATCTAGGGCTGCACTGATTTGGGGAAAATGTAATATTGCGATTATTGAGGTCAATATTGTGGTTGTGATATGCGATTGCAATATAATAAACAAATGGTTTCATGAGTCAACTTGTTTGGTTCTAAACCAAATGCACACACAGATTAGTGATAATTCTGAAATTAGCAATAACAACTAAATGATTGATAACACCTATAATGATCAATAAGCCATTGATGTCTGGATAAAAATTAACTGTCTAACAGGTAGGACATATACAGAAATTGAATAAAGTTATCAAACAGTCTGCGCTGCATAAATTAAAAGTTATATATAGACTTCTCCTTATTAAAGCTACACAAGTTCTTTAGTCAAGAGCAGTGAGTAATTTTCTCTGTTCCCTTTGTTCTTTCATTAACTTTACTGACAGAACGCTTTATTGGTAGCTGGCCCTTTAAGAGCAGCCGCTGTGGACAGAGACGCGTGATCTCACACGCACCTCATTCTCTCACGAGTCACAACTCTTTATGTCCATCATAAGACTGCTCTTATGTTATGAAGATACTCGACAAATGACATTTTGGCTTAATTGTGTGTGTTGATGTTCGTTCAAGCGCGAAAGAGAACTTCTAGCGCGCGGTCTGTGCATGCGCATTATACTGGCGCGCGTCTTTCTGTGAGTCACATTCAGGACATTCACAGGCAGCGCCAAAAATGTGTTCGTTTCAAATCGGTAAAATTGAATCTGTAAAACAGACGTAACGAGTGGCACATGACGTGAAGTAACATGGCATTTTATTTTGTTTGAAATTTAACTTGTCCGGTCGGACAACTAATTTTCTCTTCTGCTTGTCCTACAAAAAATCCACTTGTCCCGGACAAGCGGACAAGCCTTAATGTTGAGCCCTGGTGTGAAAGATAATGTAAAAGACACAAGAGTGGTGGTTAAAGATGTTCATCTAGCGCGTTAATTGAAAAGCAATGAAAAAGTGGCACAATAACAGCAACATACAGTATTAAATTTTTGAACTACTTTGAAACTCCCACATAATAAATAATAATAAAGCTCTAAACAAAAAAAAGGTCCTTTATTATATTGTACCATTAAAACATCCTAAAAGTTTCATAACTTAAAACGTTAATAAAAAAATCCAGCTGTTCATTGTTTGTTCATGTTAGTTCACAGTGCGTTAACTAATTTTTTTGTTTTGTGTGTTAGTTTGTAGTTTAACATAATATATGACTCTGAAGCAGCAGATGATGAGTGGGGAACAGTATTTTATTGTCAGTTCAAAACACCAAACATGGAAGTCCTGTTCCTGCTTTATGAGATGCACAATGGTCACATTCCAACACGAGCCGTGGAGAAGAAGAGTAGTAACACACGCTCACACACATCAGCGCATCAGAGCAGTGTTTCTTCTCCACAGCAGTGTTTACTTGTAGATCTATCTTTCTGCTTCTCGTTGTCATGGGTTTACTTAAATGTGTCAGCGTTATATCAGCACATACATTTGTAACTTTTCATTTTAAAGTCCATGTCAAGGCAATTCTACAAAAAAAAAATTCTAAACACATTATAAATGTTACTGTAAATGTATTGCTAAAACAAAGACTGTAAACTGTGAAGTACTCAAATGTGGAGTTCTACAGTTTTTCACCATTGCTATTTTCCGGATTTTTTGGGCGGGGCTGAAACAGGGTTTGATGACGCACTGGAGCCCCTGAGCTAGTGGACACGCCCCTACTTGACGACGCTCTGAGGCCACTGAGGCTGTGGGCGTGGTTTCAGCGCAGCCAGTGGACACGCCCTCAGCGTTTGAGAGCAGAGAATAATGCTTTTTTTTCAAGATTTTGATAGCTTATTTTATGTACTTGTCGGCTTTTTTATCATTTAAATTTGGCTGGGTGGCTAATAAGACATTTTTTTCTGTGGTGTGACTTTACAGGAACTTTAAACTCAATTTGCATAAAATTATTAGATTTCTGCATAAAATTATTAAATTTTGACAGCACTAATATATATATATATATATATATATATATATATATATATATATATATAACACTCACCGGCCACTCTATTAGGTACACCTGTCCAACTGTCTCGTTAACACTTAATTTCTGAAGCAGCCAACCACATGCCGGCAACTCAGTACATTTAGGGCATGTAGACATGGTCAAGACAATCTCCTGCAGTTCAAACCGAGCATCAGTATGGGGAAGAAAGGTGATTTGAGTGACTTGAACGTGGCATGATTGTTGGTGCCAGAAGGGCTGGTCTGAGTATTTCAGAAACTGCTAATCTACTGGGATTTTCACGCACAACCATCTCTAGGGTTTACAGAGAATGGTCCGAAAAAGAAAAAACATCCAGTGAGCGGCAGTTCTGTGGGCGGAAATGCCTTGTTGATGCCAGAGGTCAGAGGAGAATGGCCAGACTGGTTCGAGCTGATAGAAGGGCAACAGTGACTCAAATAACCACCCGTTACAACCAAGGTGGGCAGAAGAGCATCTCTGAACGCACAGTACGTGGAACTTTGAGGCAGATGGGCTACAGCAGCAGAAGACCACACCGGGTGCCACTCCTTTCAGCTAAGAACAGGAAACTGAGGCTACAATTTGCACAAGCTCATCGAAATTGGACAATAGAAGATTGGAAAAACGTTGCCTGGTCTGATGAGTCTTCGATTTCTGCTGCGACATTCGGATGGTAGGGTCAGAATTTGGCGTCTACAACATGAAAGCATGGATCCATCCTGCCTTGTATCAATGGTTCAGGCTGGTGGTGGTGGTGTCATGGTGTGGGGAATATTTTCTTGGCACTCTTTGGGCCCCTTGGTACCAATTGAGCATCGTTGCAACGCCACAGCCTACCTGAGTATTGTTGCTGACCATGTCCATCCCTTTATGACCACAATGTACCCAACTTCTGATGGCTACTTTCAGCAGGATAATGCGCCATGTCATAAAGCTGGAATCATCTCAGACTGGTTTCTTGAACATGACAATGAGTTCGCTGTACTCAAATGGCCTCCACAGTCACCAGATCTCAATCCAATAGAGCATCTTTGGGATGTGGTGGAACGGGAGATTTGCATCATGGATGTGCAGCCGACAAATCTGCGGCAACTGTGTGATGCCATCATGTCAATATGGACCAAACTCCCTGAGGAATGCTTCCAGCACCTTGTTGAATCTATGCCACGAAGAATTGAGGCAGTTCTGAAGGCAAAAGGGGGTCCAACCCGTTACTAGCATGGGGTACCTAATAAAGTGGCCGGTGAGTGTATGTATATATATATATATATTAGTGCTGTCAGACGATTGAAAATATTTAATCGCGATTAATCGCATTAATGTCATAGTTAACTCCGATTAATCGCACATTTTCTAAATGTCTTTTAATTTCTTTTGTTACATAATTTTTTCTCATTTTAATGCTCTTATCAACATGGGAAAGTGGATTGGCTTGTTTAGTACAAATGTTTTTTTGTATTATTATTATTGAAAATAACATTGGAATAGTGTTCAATTTCACACTAACATACCAATAATCTCTCACACAATGTAACACTGTCTATCAATAAAAGGGTGAAAGAAATACTGACGAGGTCCTGATATTTGGCGAGGGGTGGAGAATTCGCATCATCTATGTTGTGTGTGTGTTTGCTTGGCCATCATCAAGTGGTGTTTCAGACTGGACGTGCTGCGAATGATGACGTGATAGCTCAGTTCACAGCGACAAAACACACAGATCCGGCGTCTCGCGCTCGTCATCCACTCAAAACGTAACGTGTTTGTGCCGGCTCGCGAGCTGAAACGGTGTGTGCGGCACAAAAACTGTGGACGCTTTGTCGATTCTTCGACCAAAAGCTGCAAGCGATCTAAGCTAGACGTCATAACAAACAACAGGCACGACCACACACTCGTTTGGGCTTGCGAGCCGGCTTTGAGTGGATGACGAGCGTGATGACGCCTAAACTGGATCAGTGATTCCCGGACGTCATGCCGTCCTGTTGCAAAAGCATGTGAAAAAGTACAAAGTTTGCTAGGACACCGTCAAATCGCGCTATAAAAAATTCACGCGCCGTAAAATGGGTTTGCCGTAGACTGCCAATAATGGCTGCGCTAAACTGACAGCCCTGATATATATGTATATATATATATATATATATATGTATATATATATATATACAGCTATGGAAAAAAAATAAGAGACCACTGCCAAATCAGCAGTTGCTCTGGATTTATTAATAAATCCAAAGCAGACTGTCTGATTTGGCAGTGGTCTCTAATTTTTTCCATAGCTGTATATACACATTCCTGTGATGTAACAAGCTGAATTACTCCAGTCTTTAGTGTCACACGATCCATCAGAAATCATTACAAATATGATTATTCGATGCTCAAGAAACATTTCCTATTATTGCTGTGAATGTTGAAAACTGTGAAAACTTATTTTGTAAAAACTTTTTTTTTCAGGATTCTTTGATGAATACAAATCTGACATTATAAATGTCTTTACTACTTTTGATAAATTGTATCCGTCCTTGCTGAATTGAAGTATTAATTTCTTTCAAAAACAAATACTGAACGCAAACTTTTGAATGCAGTATGCAGAGTTGTGTGACATTATGCATTATATAATGTGCTAATGTTTAATATTTCTGTTTAAAATGATCATTAAGTGTTGCCAAGAAAAATCTAGATTTTATATTGTTTTTAGATGTTTATATTGGGGGTCTATATATTATATTTCATTATAGCAATGAGATTTTAAGAAAGCTTTATAAAGGGATACTCCTCCTTTTTAGGGGAATAGGCTCATTGACTTCCATAGTAGGAAAGAATATATATACTATGGAAGGCAATGGGACCAGAAACTGTCTGGTTACTGACATTCTTCTAAATATTAGAAAATCGACTGAATGGATTTGAAAATGGTGAAACTCAACTGATTAACTACAGGGAAGTTGTAAAATGAGCCTATTTCCAAAAAAAAGTGGAGTATCCCTTTAAGACTGTTGTATTATCTTCCAAACAATAAAGTAATAAAACCATCAATAAACTTAACAATACTTAACAACTCCTCAACTTTGTGAAATTGATTTGTAACTTAAAGTGAGAGGAGTGAGTCTGACCCTGTTCCCAGGTTTAATGGAGCATGTCCGGTTAAAGGAGAAGCCCAGTGGAGGGGCATACCTGCTTTATTAAATGTAAATAAGCCTTTGTGAAAGGTTGATGTCATTTGAGGAATGTCTGCTCCCTTCTTAGGAATTATGGGCTACGGGCAAGCTCACATACTTGACCAATTAAACCTGTCTGAACTTCGATGTTTGTATAACTGTGATGTTGACATGTCATTTCCTTCTTCTGGCAAAGACAGCCGTGTGGGTCAGATCAAGAAAGAGGCCGAGGGACTATTCGTACAATAAACTGAGGAGGAGGAAGACTGAGGGGAGTTTAGAAGATCAGTATAGAAGATAGTTGCTTCATGTAAAAAGATTTTTGATTCATTATGCCTTTTTGTTTTAAAGGTGCATTGTGCAACATTTCATGTAAAATCCCGTTTTCTAACCCATATGCTTAAACAATTGCCTGATGGGCTGAACGAGCCCTTCTTCTGATCACTGCGATTGCCTCTATAATCCTGTACAGTGAAATAAATAAGAGGGATTCGGCACTGGAGTTTGAGACTGGGCGCTGACGTCATGCGCATTCACTGCTCACCTGGCTCATTATAATTGTAAGATTTGTGCGGCTGATGAGAACAGTAATTTTAAATTGTATTAATATTTCACAATATTACAGTTTTTACTGTATTTAATGATCAAATTAATGCAGCTTTGGTGAAAAGAGACTTACAGATCCAAAATGTTGAAAGGTATAATATATATTTTGTAGGGCTGGGCAAAGTATGTTAATCGCATCCAAAATAAAAGGTTGTGTTTATGTAATATATGTGTGTGTAGTGTGAATAATTATTTTGTATATATAAATACACACACATGCATGTATATATTTAGGAAATATTTGCATGTATATACTTTATATGTTTATACTAGGGCTGTGCAAAAGTTAATTGTGATTAATTGCATCCAAAATAAAAGTCTGTGCTTCCAGAATATATTTGTGTGTGCTGTATATAATTATTTTGTATAAATACCTATGCATGCATGTATATATTTAAGAATTATTTGTGCTTAAATTCTGTGTATATATATATATATATATATATATATATATATATATATATATATATATACATATATAATATAAATATTTTATATGAATAACACATTTTCTTAAATATATACATGCATGTGTGTGTATTTATACATACAAAATAATTGTATACAGCACACACAAATATATTATGTAAACACAGACTTTTATTTTGGATGTGATTAATCGCAATTATTTTTTGCACAGCCCTAGTTTATACATAATTAATAATATGTGAATAAAAAATATATGATATATTAAGAACACATTTTCTTACATATATACATGCATGTGTGTGTATTTATATACATATATTATGTAAGCACAAACTTTTATTTTGGATGCGATTAATCACGATTAATCGTTGCCCAGCCCTACAAATATATACTTTCAACATTTTGGGTATGTAAGTCTCTTTTCACCAAAGCTGCATTAATTTGATCATTAAATACAGTAAAAACTGTAATATTGTGAAATATTAATACAATTTAAAATAACTGTTCTCTATTGTATTATATTTTAAAATGTACTTTATTACTGTGATCAAAGCACAATTTTCAGCCTCATTTTTTCACATGATTTTTCAGAAATCGTATCTAAAATGCTGATTTAATGCTAAAAAAACCCAACATTTATTATTATTACCAATGTTGAAAAGTTAGGCCTATTCTATAGCCTTTGATAGTACCTCATAGCTTCTCAAAACTCCCTCAGAAGGAAACAATATTCATGTTTGAATCGACATTCTTTTAAATATGTTGTCTGATCTGACCAATGTAATGACATTTAGAATGAAAACAGCCCCAGTGGCCCATCAGAAGAGTAATATTGTGGTCATATGCTTCTCAAAGCACCAAAAACAGTGATTTTAGGTAGCCTGAATGGCTGAAACTAAACCAGTAAGCAGTGTGGTCTTCAACAAATCGGAACCAACACAAACACACATTCACACACAGAGGATTGAGTATATAACACTACATGGGAGTTCATCATTGGGAAAGAAACCAGAAACTCCCCAAGACTTCTTGGCCAGGGAAGAGTCGCATCAGTGTCTTTGGGTGGGATAAACTGTGTTGTCTGTTTTATGTAGTGATAGATTTCAGATGAGTATTGACTGAGTCAGTGTGCGCTCTCTCCTTTAAAGCGGTTAGCCGTGTGTAACACATTCATCCCATTAGCAGTAAGTACTGTGTGCTCAGGCTCTGACTGTATCCCAGTATCGTGTGTCAGAAATTAGCCAAAACTGACAAACATTGAAGAAGAAAAGCAGACTGACTGTGAGAGCGAGATTTCAATCAAACAAGAAGTGAATTACCACAATGGCAGAGTTTCGGCGGGAGCCAATGGAGTGGTTGGCAGGGAGTTGAGGGAGGAGCCTGCGTTGAACTCTTCTGAGCTGAGGTTGTCTGAGCCGTCACTCAAACCGCTGCTGATGGAGCTGCTTTCATCCCAACTGCAAAAAAACATAAAACAATACCATCACTGTACTGATCCAGGTCATAATTAGGTCATAACGAATGAATAATGTCGTATGCAAAGCAGTTACATGAATTATTAATTGCTCAAGAGAAACCTATCTTGGAAAGCATGTTTTTTTCTTGCTCTTTTAGAAGAAATACTCTAACACAACCCTCACCAGTCCATCTGGACTATTTATGAAAACTAAAGTGCAAAAACAGGTCATTCATAAATCGCTTATGATAATGACAGCTATCACAATCGTGTGCACATTACCATAACTATGCACATTTACATATCATTAGGTATTTAGTATTTAAGGCTGTGTGTCCACTAAAGCGTTTTTAGCCAGCTGAAAAGGCCAGACGCTCTGCTGAAGACGCTGTGCTTTGGGCGTTTGAGAGCGTTCTGGCAGATGCAGCGCTTTTCCGTTGAAGACGTTTCGTTGCTATGATACAGAATATCCGCAGCACAGTTAACTGCAAACTTATTTCGTAGATAATTTGTTTTATGCAAAAATATTTTTCATCCATTTTGATCGGTAAGCTCTGCTGGTTGATGTCCTTGTACAGAAAGAATGTTGTGACAGTTGGTCGGTGTGGTTTAGTCCCGCCCCTCTCACTGTGATTGGACGGGTGGGTAAAAAGTGACAGTGATGAGCGCTGCGCTTTACCCGAAGTTGAACATTGTTCAACTCTCAGCGACCAGTAAAAACGCTGCGCGCTCAGAGCTTCAGCGTGAAAAAAAAAACGCTACGCGCCTCATTACGCTCATGGCGTTTAAAAAAATGCGGCGCTTCCAATTGAAAACAATTGAAAACATACGCCAGGCGCATGAAAAAACGCTTTGGTGGACACACGGCCTAACCATTTCGTATTCAACAGCTTTGAACTATGCTACTACACGCATGTCAGCCAATCATAAAAGAGGTCATTTACATAGAGGTCTTAAAGGTGCAGTGTGAGAAACAGACACGATAATTCAAATAGAGGATGGAAAATGGTCATGAAATATAAATCATGCCTGCTTTTGTTGAGATTAATATTAACTAGCAGGGCTTGACATTAGCATTTGGCGGGTTGAATTTTATAAATTAAAAAATGTCAATTGTACTCTATTGGCATCTGAAATTATAAGCTAACTGCAATTAAGGCTGTGTGTCCACTAAAGCGTTTTTAGCCAGCTGAAAAGGCCAGACGCTCTGCTGAAGATGCTGTGCTTTGGGCGCTTGAGAGCGTTTTGGCAGAGCAGCGTTTTTCCGTTGAGACGTTTCGTTGCTATGATACAGAATATCCGCGGCACAGTTAACTTGTAACTGATTTCGCAGATCATTTGTTTGTATTTTTCATGCATTTTGTTCAGTTAGCTCTGTTGGTTGATGTCGTTGTACAGAAAGAATGTTGTGACAGTTGGTCAGTGTGGTTTAGTCCCGCCCCTCCTCCACTGTGATTGGACGAGTGGGTAAAAAGTGATAGTTATGAGCGCTGCGTTTTATATAAAGTTGAACATTTTTCAACTCTCAGCGACCAGTAAAAACGCTGGGCGCTCAGCGCTTCAGCGTGAAAAAAAAATGCTACGCGCCTCGTTACGCTCATGGCATTTAAAAAAATGCGGCGCTCCCATTGAAAACAATTGAAAAAGTACACCAGGCACGTGGAAAAACGCTTTGATGGACACACGGCCTAAGTGTTGTCAAAAATAGAATTTTTTGAAAATATCTGAAATGCTTCCAATACCCCTCACTCGTTTCATTTTGCTCTGGGTGAATACTGTTGGTGTTACACAGGGCTTCAATCTTGCGGGATTGCACGTTAGCACATATACGCATAATTTTACTCATTCTTGCAGATTTTCGCTGCTTATTGCGCTTAAACAGTCAAATACACAAAATATTATGACAAAATACCAGTCTTGTCTTGGCAAGTATTCACGTGAGCACAATCAGTTGTATTAAGTGAACAAACAATTGAGAAAAGAAAATGCATGTAGTATAGTATAATGGATCTTAAAGTGACAGCAGCCTAATACACCTGCTGACAAAATATGAGATAATATTAAAAATATCTATATGGCAGTTTTCCCCAATAGTATTCGATGTAAAAAATTGTGGCCAGTGAAAACGCCGTTGCTCTGGTGAGTAAAAAAAAGTTAAGTACCCTTAAAAGTGGGCTTCAGGGGAAAAAATAATAATGTGAATAAGCAGGTTATTAATAAGACAGAGTTTGATTCAGGCATGGTGTTCTCACACTCATTCATCTCTCAATGACCATGTTAACATGCACATGAATATTCTTATGATCACAATTTGGTCCTATTCTGATTATGTATGCATCATATAAACAACTTCACATAATCTACTGTAACTGAAATACTCATTTATATCTGTGCACATCCAAATGAAAGTCATTCTGGGTGTTATTGAGATTTTCAAAAGCTAAGCAATGGAAACAAGACATTTTAAAGACGATTATGTTTTTGCATACATTAAAATAAAGCACTGTGGAATGATTATGAATTAAATAGTAGATTATTTTACTGTGCTGGATTACTAAAGTACTCCATATCTTCAATATATCTAAAACATGATTATTGTTATACATAAAGGTATATTCCAGTATATATAGGACAAACTGACACCTATTTTGGGAATAAAGGCCATAATCTGAAAATGATGTGTATGTGCACATGGTCAGTGGGCGGCAACACTTGCTATGAGCAAAGTGTGGATGATCCACATTCCTACATATGATCCATATTCCTTTCAGAGTAACTTAACACTTTGGAATGTTTTTCATACTTCAATGCATTTCAGAATCTCATTAAACATTCACAAGTAGATCTGGTTTTGTCTGATCCTGGCGTATCAGGAAGCAAATGCTCCAGAATGGAAGGTGCCCTTGAATAAGACCGCATCTTGTCACACAAGACCTGATAAACCCTGAGAAAGTGATAAGGCCATCCTCACATCACTGAGCATATGCGCTGAAAAAAGACAGCTGAAACCCTTCCAGTCAGAAGCAACAATTGATAAGCTTGTTGTGTCACAAAGGAACCTGAACGGCTCCTAGAAGATAAAATGTGTGTTGCGTAACTGTTGCCTTTATATAAGAACAAGAAACACAATCTCAGGGGCTTCTCATCTTTGGGAGTCTGCAACAGCTGACTTACCAAAAGATATTTCTGTGACGTTCCTTTGAAACTAATTCACTGCTGATTCCCTTGCATGTTTTGAATTAAATAGAAAGACATATGGCCCCACCAATACTAGTGTTTAATGTTGTTTAAACACTTAAAAAAATAAAAAAAAATAAACTTTTGCTGATAATTTACTCACCCTCATGTCATCCAAGATATCCATGTCTTTCTTTCCTCAGTTGAAAAGAAATTAAGGTTTTTGATGAAAACATTCCAGGATTTTCTCCATAGAATGGACTTCAATGGGAACCAAATGGTTCAAGGTTCAAATGAGAGTTTCAGTGCAGCTTCAAAGGGCTTTAAACGATTCTAGACGATGAATAAGGGTCTTATCTGAGCGAAACGATCTGTCATTTAAAAAATAAATAAAAAAGTTTAAGTTTTATAAGCACAAATGCTCACCTTGTTCTGTTCTGTGATGAGCGTCATGACTCTCCTGTTCAAACTGGTTCATCAAAATGAACAAATCTTTTTCGAGTCATGTACTTCGAAGGTTCCTAGATAAGACCCTTATTCGTCGTCTGGTTGATTTAAAGCTGCACTGAAACTCTCATTTGGACCTTGAACCGTTTGGTTCCCAATGAAGTCCATTATATGGAGAAAATCCTGGAATGTTTTCATCAAAAACCTTAATTTATTTTCGACTGAAGAAAGAAAGACTGGACATCTTGAATGACAATGGGGGTGAGTAAATTATCAGCAAAAGTTTAGAAAACGTAGTAAAAGAAGATAAGAAAAATGTTTGTATATTCATATTTCTTCATCTCTATCTGTAAAGCAAACCACGAAAAAGTAATACAACATTACTGTATTTTTTGGAAAGAAAAAGAAAAACGAAAAACAAAGTAAATACAAAAACTAAAATAACATTTGAGATCTGCAATTACACAAAAATCTAATTATTCCAGACAATTCTTCAGTGGCTTTGAGACGTCATGATGGCCTTTGAACCTCATCCACAAAACACAATACACTTTCCACACTTTTCCTCCATTTCCACCTCCAGTCTCCATTTTCCAGATGCTTGAAATTCCTCAAATGTCCCAGTGATGCCACCTAAAGACTGGATTAAGTAGCGCACAATCTGAGAAGTCTGTCATTATAAATAATATTATAGCACGTCTGAGCTGTTTTGCCTTAGAACGCCAGCCTGAGGTGAATCACTGATGCATCTGTCTCTTACTGAGCGATAATGATCAGGGTTCAGGTTTCAGGGCTGTTGAATTCACCTTAAGCGACAAGCTCTGTGTTTACCCTCAAAATACTCATCTCCACACCTGAGATGACAGCAGTGTGTCATTACGGTTTAACTGGATGTCTGTGTTTTGCCTCTACAACCGGGGATATTTGTGAAATGTGCGACGTCTCATTTGGCAGCTGTTGGCGTGCCATATGTGCGAGTTAAAACAGTACGATCTTTCTTCCAACTGCTCAACTCACAGCTATGATGTACGAGTTGAATCACAGGGAACATATCGTCTGTGTGATCTAGATTTATTGACGAAGTGTCGCTTTAAAGAGCCTCCCTGCAGAATTTCTGCCGCAGGTGATGTGGAAAAGGAGGACAAGGAGACCTCGAAAACCTCGAGCTTTACCTAGAGCATCCCACAAGACGCAGGGCTCTTCTTCAAAGGCATGCCAAGACGCCATGCGGTTTTCCAATAAACCCACACTAGAACTGTTTGCTTTGATGTTGTTCTGTGGAAGGGGGGAAAGTAGATAAGCACAGCGACCTAGTGGAGATCCCCTGGCCAGCCATTGGGTGTTAATTTAGCTTTTTATTTTTTTAACCAAATGGACCTCATAGGGCTTTGGTTTCTTGTGAAAAAGTTAATGAGCAGCAGAAGTGGTTTAGAAGCAGCAGAATGACAAAAATGTAACCTCAATTAAAGGATTATAAAGGCTAATGGAAGCAGGGGTTCCTATTCAGCTTTAGCCCTGTTTACACAGAGAACGCTGCGGCTAAAACGTCGTAAAAAGTATTCTCATCAGATGTGCCTTCCGTTCACGGCACGCGTTTTCCGAGGCTTAAAAACGTAGAAAAGCTGAAACCGCCCTCCAGAGTGGAAACCACTTAGAACGCTCCCACCGTCGCGTTCTGCTAAACGGTAAAACGACGAAAGTCTGCTTGACAGTGAAGGTTGTACGCAGGCGCGCGGACTTGTGTTGCTGTAGTATGCACTCCTAGCCACCTGGAGTGCATACTACATTGAATTTCTCAGACATTCTGTTGCCACCATTTGAGACACCCCTCGCACGATGACGTAGCCTGGATGGTCCAATACGTAGTGGACACTGTAACGTAATACTGCTTTTAACGATTTAGATTGTTTCAAAGCAGCTTTACATAGATTATACGCATATAATTTAATGTAACAGAGATTATTTGGGCTTTATAGCGGTTCGTGAATAATGTCATTTTCCAGCTAAATTTAGTTATTGATTGATTCACTTCTGTCGAAATGATAATTTTGTTATTAAATTATGCGAACGTATCTGTCTGTAAACAGACTTTAAACGCGCACCCTGTGATAAACGGCTTATGGCACATGCACATTAAGAATAATAGTTATTGTAGAGAGCTGAACAATCGTGCATTGATCTTCCAAGAATAGTATAAATGATCAAGAGTAGGCTTCTCTTTCAGAGCTTTCAGAATAAAACATTTTAAAAAAAATAAAATAATTGTGACTTTTTCCTTACAATGGTGAGTAGGCTATATATTCACACATACTGACTTTATTTCTCAGAATTGTGAGATATAAAGTCAGAATTGCGTGAAATAAAGCCTCAATCGCATGTGTATAAAGACAGAATTCCGAGAAAGAAAGTCAAATAGCGTAGTAAAAATTACCACACCTCAGCACGTTTTATAAAGTCAGAGTCTAAGGGAAAAAGAATCTGGCTCACTTATTTTTCTAGCCTCAGAATAGTTCGCGTCACAGTTCGGACTCTATAACACGCACGTGCGACTTTACATATCATGCGATACCGACTTGATAACACACATTGCGACTTTATATCAAGATGAAAGTTAAGACTACAAGCCTGCATATCCAACTTATACCTACACTAATAATGCAACATGAGTACTAGGCCTATTGTGACAAAGGGGCAATTACCTTTTTTATTTCTCACTCTGTGGTGAAAACAGGCTTCCAACATGTCTCCACCTGAACAGCAAATTATAGATGGACCTTATAACTTATAGCTTCGTTTATTAACTCCACTGACACCTAGATTTGTTTTCCTGATGCTGTTATTATTCTTAGCATTTTCCTTAATTTTTTAAATGTTTATGGCATCTTAAGAGTGTATCACAGTTGTAACTTTAAACTTATCACACATATTGGAGTATGAATGACTTCTACATTGATTTGCTTCCACTCCTGGCAAAAATGGATAATATATATTCACTCACCGCCACTCTGGGTACATGCTCATGAGCCTTTGCCTTCAGAGGAAGTGCCTGATCCTTGGCATAGATTCCTAAACAGTGTGCTGGAAGCATTCCTCAGGGAGTTTGGTCCATATTGTATTATTGACATGATGGCATAGCACAGTTGCTGCCAGGGATTGTTGGCTGCACGTGCCATGATGCGTACCCGTCCCACCCACATCCCCAAAGTGCTGTGGATTGGTTCGTGTGTGGAGGCCATTTTGCGAACTCATTGTCATGTTTCAGAACCAGTTATGATGGTAGGCTTCTTGACATGGCGCATTCCTGCTAAAAGTGGCCATCAGAAGTTGGGTACATTGTGACCGTAAAGGGATAGACATAACGCAACAATACTCTCAGGTAGGCTGTGAGATTACAACGATGCGATATGTGGTACACAAGGGGCCAAAAAGTGCCCCAAAAATATTCCCCACACACCACCACCAGCCTGAAACCGTAAATACAAGGGCAGAATGGATCCATGTTCATGTCTTCTAGACGCCAATCTGACCCTACCATCCGAATGTCGCAGCAGAAACTGAGACTCATCAGACAACGTTTTCTCTCTTCTATCTGTCCAATTTCGATCAACTTATCTGCAAATCTAGCTCGTTTCCTGTACTTAGCTGAAAGAGCACCCGGTGGTCTTCTGCTGCTGTTCTGCCATCTGCCTCAAAGTTCGTCTGTGCGTCAAGGAGACCTCTCTACCCACCTCTAATTGTCGACAAGTATCGTTTGTTTGTGTGATCACTGTTGCCCTTCTCAGGCTCGACGATTAGTCAGCCATTTCTCCTTGACCTCTGGTGACGGCGGAGCGCGCCAGCATTGTCTGTCAGACCGCCAAACTCCACTCACTGTAAAATGTGTTTTTTTTTTTTTTTTTATTTCGACCATTCTGTAAACCTCGAGATCATTGTTGGCTGAAGTACAGTAGATCTCACAGTTATGAAATACTCAAGAACCAGCCCTTCTGGCACCAACAATCATGCCCGCTCAAAAGTAAATCACCTTTCTTACCATACTGCAATATGTGCATTTAAAAGTCAGAGAATTTCTGACCTGCTCTATGCCTGATGTCACTAGTCCCCGCCTGTGATTGGCTGCTTGAGAAATTAAGTGTTCATGACCAGTTGGACCATGTTACTAATAAAGTCGCAATGATCTCATATCTGTGTGTGTGTGTGTGTGTGTGTGTGTGTGTGTGTGTGTGTGTGTGTGTGTGTGTGTATATATATATATATATATATTTTAATGTTCTATATGGCACTTAGAAAAGAAAACAAATTTAGATTTAGTGCTATTAATCTATCAAATGTAGGTTTAAAATCATGTGATTTAAATGTCCAATGACTTTGAGTGGCACACTACCATCCCGTATGAGTCACGAAACACTCATCCACTACGTATTGGACCAGCTGATGCGCATCGTGCTACGACTGCAGCGGACCTCTCCGCATTTCACGTGGATTTCCCCACACAAAACGCTCGTCGCAGAATATGGAGATGACCATTTTGCGTTTTCTCTTCGAGAATCTTCCGTTAAAACATAGCCTTAAAGTGGACAGTGAAACTGCGTTCAGATATTTCTTCTTTCCATAATGTGCCGCATGTCTGAGTGAAACAAAAGTCTAATTTTATTCAGCCTCAGTGAATATTATTTCTTAAAATATTTTAGTCATAGTGATATGTGAATAACACTAAAAATCCAGTACACATCTGAGAAAATAAACTATAAGCATACTTGTTGACAAAAAAAAAAGAAAAATGTTTGCAAGTGCAAATCTGTCTCGAAGCTAAATAAAAAGACAGTCAAATAGACAGACACGCTGAGCTAATCACGCTCAGTGCTGTTAGAGCAGTCTTTTTCCAAATGAAGCACACTCCTCTATCTGTCCTCCCCTTCCCAAGCAGGGCTCTACAAAAACACAATAACATTATGTCGAGGCTGCACCAGTAATTGCAGAGCCCCCACCAGCTTAAAAAAAAACAAAAAAAAACAAGAGTGATTTGAAGATGAAAGCATCCTCCTACCCATTCCCCTCCCACCTTAAACCAAACATTAACTTTAATTGCATGGATGCAAGGCAAGCAGATAACAGCAATAGTGTGTTTCTAAAGAAGGCATCCAAGTGCTATTTGGGGGTTTAGGGGTAGTGAGAATAGAGTTTTCTCATGGCATCGAGTCCACACTTACATCAAACACAAAAAGTACACACGGACAACGCAAATGGACAACAAAGAACAGTCTATACTTGGTGTTTTTTATGTGGTGTTCCTCAGGTGTATATATTGGGTCCTCAACTATTTTCAAATTACACTATTTAAATCCCCCAAAAAATATAGATTTTGATTAAATGCAATAAAAATGACACATAAACAGTTAACATGACTTAAGTCCAGGCGGTGTATCATATATTTATAACATATTAGATAACCCTAAAACCGTATTCTGGACAAATGTGGGCAAAATAGTAAAAAAAAAAAAAAAAAAAAACTTCCCTTGATCTGAGCGGTACAAGACTTGGCTACTTTTCCTAAGTTTGCCTCCTGAACAAACACAGTTTTTTGACTCAATTCTACAATGTTAAGTGGGTGAAAAAAACCAACAACTCCTTAATCTTGTATTTAGGTCAAAAATGGGCACCCATCAGAAATGAATGGGGAAAACTGTAATTTAGCTGATTCTAAATAAGCCAAAATAAGACACCAGGTGACAGCAAAGTCACTTCATCTTTAGGTTTTAGCTCTAAGAACTTATTGAAATCATATTTTAATATAGTAAAAAAAAAATAAAAGATAAAAAACAACATAAAAATAAGCATAATTTACATAGAAAATATGGTACTTTTTGAAGTAAATAAATTCAAAATACCCCCAAAATTAAAAAAAAACACCATATATGGATAGACAAAACTTTATAAAAGACAGTGATAAAAAAAAGTTATAATAAATAAAAATTCAGGATCACATCTGAGTCCTCTGTGCCCACATTTGTCTACAATTACAGGATTAAGGGCTATAAATTTAATACGGTTTAAGGGCTACATGCAACTAACATTATTCACTTTTCCCATTTCAGAGTTAATAAGTCTAAGTCAAGTATTACTAAAAGGCTGAATGTACTGACACATATTTAAACGTATAAGGGTTCCAGCCCTGCTACTTTGACTCCACTAGCCAGAAACTGAATATGCCACCAGAAGCATATGGCCTTCATCTTCAACACATACAGAAGCATATATCAATTGCCTACATGTTCTGCATAATTCGTGCTTTGCCCAGCCCAATTTACCCAGCAAAATACTGAAATGCCACATGACAGGTGGCAGATCCTCTTTCATCGACGGCAACTGGTCACACAGGATCCAGAGGGAGTGGATGATAGAGGAAACGACACGCGTGTCCAACACTGAAACTACCATGTAAACAAAAGACATTCTCACCACTCATGAAAATGTGTTTAAGTAGATTTGAAAATGATCGCTGTTGCATGAAATGCTCCATTGTTGAAGCATTGCTACAGTTGTCCCCTAGGCGAGAAAACAAAGGCACGGTTAAAGCCAACATGCACTGACAAACTTGGCTCAGGTGTACTGTAGACTTGGCTGCCATTCAAGATTTGTTTTTCTTTCTTTAAGATAGCAATCTGTATAGTAGAGTATAGTATAGAAGAACACTATTTGCAAAACTTTGATATGGTCAATAAATAAAAGGGTAGTCGGCATGAAATATTTTTTTATTGAAAACGATGTATTGGGGTGATGCTATCCATTTCAAAAGTCGAATAATTCTTTAATAAATACTATTATCATTTGACCGCCATTAATTCAAATATTCGTACTTTTAAAATCAATTTGTCAAAACCTAGACCTTTCATTAAAATCGACCAATAAAGGCGGAACATTAACCGTTACAACTATTATAAAGTTATATGCCCATCAATGTTAACCTTCATTTAAGATTTTCAAATTTTCCAATAATGTCTCTGTCTGTCGTGCATGCCTTTCTTTTCTCTCTCCTCTCATTTCCAGCCACCTGTGTCTTTGTTCATAATCTCCCTGTACAATGACCCACTTATCTGCTCATTAGGTGATCTTGAATTTAGTAATCACTTGATCATCATTCATCTCTACAGTTGCAGGGAAATTGTATGTGTGTGTAAAAGTGGGGCAAGACGGAATGGTGACTAAGTGTGGCACAGGTGGACCCACAATAAGGATACAGCACACCACCTAACCAGCTAAGCTTTGCAAAGAGATTGGCCTTGACAGCGCAGAGACCCAAGACAGCTTATCAAATGCATGGTGCTTGTGAAAGATGCGTGATTGTTTCAAATTCCAGTTTAACAACGTTTCTTCAAAAGCGTCACTCACCTTCAAACGAGTTTGACAGTAAAATTAAGGGATCGTCAGATGACCTTTAGACGACATGGACACCTTCTCCTGATGTTCTTCTGTGCTGTCCTGTGTCTGCCAAAACCTGTCCATGGCCCAACAGTGTTACGTCTGATGGCCAGTCTCACGGGACTGAGACATTTTACTTTGATATTCGGCCAAGCTTATCATGTGAAAACAGAAAGGCACTTCCTCCCTGACATATTTCCATTGCACGTGTATGAGACGGTTAAACAGCCCCTTGTTTTGCAAGCCTTTGCAAAACAGATAAGCCTGTGCAAAAGGGATTAGTGAGTCACTATCAGTTAGAGCAACTTCCCAATAACTGACACTATTCTCCATCTGTCTGCCCAGATCACTCGAGGCAGATGTGTGTAACTTTCGAGAGGCCTGAGCCCGCGGAAGAGGGGGAGGGAGTGATAGACTACAGATAATCTTCTCAGCTTGAAGACAATGCTAGCTATCTTCTCTCTGAGATTTTTGGTGATGACAGAAACCCACATCTGCATCTGTCCCCTTAAAGGAGCTGTATGCAAAGATAGTGGCCAAACCTGGTACTGCAATCACTTTCAAATAAGGGTGTAGCCCCCCCTCCCACCATCCACTCCCAGGTTGCCAGAGATGCTGCAGGTTCCAGCAGGAATGTAGGCTGTCAATAAGCTTCCCATTGCAGTGGCGATTGGGTTGCAGCCACGCAGCCCCCCTAGTCACACTTTGGCAAGTACTCAATGATCTGTGACCTCAATATAGAAACTGTGGCCACAAGAACCCCTACCTCAATACATTAAAACGTGGCCTCAGTTCATTTAAGCTTGTGCCTTTACAGTAAGCTGGGCCAAGACAGTAGGACTCCGTGGCTTTAAGACAGATGAACTTGTGCTCACACCAGCTGGCCTGGCTCATACCAACCTCGGCCTCAAAGATAGTAAGCTCCTGGCCTCAAGAGCCAACCTCGTGGCCTCAAGATACTGACCGCGTGGCCTCACACTCATGGCTCCCAACAATAGCTGGGCCAGACCTCGTGCTCAACACCATTTGTGGCCTCGCTGATCCCGAGGCCATGTCACCTGAGCTCAATCTGACTCATCACTACCACCCTGAGGAGGCAGATGATCTTGAGGCCATCAACTCTAGTACCCCAGCCACAGAGAGTACCACACAGACATGGCGAAAAAGCTCAATTCTTAGGCCACTCAGTCACTCAGGCTACACAAGTGATCTGCAGGCCACATAGTACACCACTACACACACACACACACATACACACACATATATATATATATATATATTTTTTTTTTTTTTTTTTTTTTTTTTGCCAAAGTGGATGACGGAGTGGGCTCCGTACTAGACACAGTGAGTTTTTTTCTGTTAATTATTTATTTCTGGACTTTGTAACAAAGTATTTCAGATTCATAAGCGAAGTTTTTGGGGTTTTCGCAGACGTTAGAATTTTTTTATCCAATTCAGACACATTTGTATCTGCATTATGTAACTAGAGAGAGCTAGCAACCTGAATGCGCAACACTACTGAGTCCGTGATTGGTAGTATCGTGGAGAGGTGGACATCTGGCCAAACACAACATGACAACATCAACATCAGCCAAGGGCTGTGACTTTTCCACCATTTGAATGACAACATCCTGGCTCGGGACCACTGTTGTTACTAGCGACATAAGTGTTTTAAATGAACATGATTTCTGTAATGTGTAGTGACATATCAGGAAAAATTTGAGATTAATCGAAATACATTTCTTGCATACAGCTCCTATGAAGAATTACTGTGTCAAAAATACATTATAAGAAATTATAAAATGTAATGAATTCCGATAACGAAAGCTGAATTTCCAGCATCATTACTTCACAGTCTGATTCATCTCACTAACTGTAGTTGGTTGTTGGATGACCAGTCGACTCATCCTTACTCATCCCCATCCTTAAAAGGTAGATATTTTTCGACTTCATCCATGGAATATAATTTGCATACAGAACATTCACCAGCATGACGACTGAGCTTTGCAACACAAACATGAAGTAAGCTGGGACATTTTGGCGCACATCTTCTCACTGGATTTCCTGTCGGCCCCAACAGACCTGTTCCATTGCTCACACACTCTTGAACTCTATAAACGTTGATGTCTGTGGCGACCCAAATCATGTGAACCAGACTCGAAGGCATCAAGCAACAATTTCTACAGAGCAGAAAGCCAGGGAAAGTAAAAATATTGAGCAAGCAGACACACTGGAGACTTAGTCCAGATTTATGGGTCTGTGAAGTAATTCATTAGTGCTGTTCTGAAGAGATCTCACCGCAGCAACATAACTTGAACGAAGTACATTG
>JAQIUQ010006948.1:0-78928 GCA_030378365.1 Hybognathus amarus | reverse complement strand
GTTATGATTGCTCCTTGAACGTACTATAAGAAGTCCATATGGACAGAAAGAAGAGTGTATCAAATTAATAATGTTCTCAAAGATATTCTACATTGTTAAAAGTGCTATATAAATGAAGAATGACTTGACTTGACAAGCACTATAGCTTATAGAAAGTAACATGCTTACCTTCATGTTTCCAAGCCTTCTTGCCCTGGTTAATCACCAGAAACTTCTTGATTAAGTCCCTGGTCAAACAAAGACAGAAGATGAGAATAACTATTATTTCATTATTCAATACACAGGAAAGTTAAGATACAGGCATAAATTAAGATTAGGAAGACTACATTATTGAAATCCTGTCTGATTACAATAATTATTAAGTATTGCAATGTTAATGATAACCAATAAATGGCTACACTAAAATAAATGATCTGTATACTACCTTTTTGTTAATCTACTAAATAAAAGTATTAAAAATACTATATAAAAGCAAGTCTTGAAAAAAAAATATCTAGGAATGTGTGGTCGGAAGCAGTTTATGGCATGTTTCAATATGTAACATTAAAGGGGTGATTAACTAAGATACCACCCCTTTAATTTTCCTTGAGCTTTTGACATCTAAGAGGTCATCATATTATAAGAATATCCTGTAAGTTTCAGAACTGAAAACGTCCTTGTTAGTCCAATAAAAGCTTTTATTGACACCAGTCTCAGCAAACGACTCATTTTGAAAAGTGGGGAAATATGACGTCAAAGATGATAAAACACCACCCCGCAGAAAAAGATCAACACCTACTTCAACTAGGGATGGGCATTTTTCAAAAATATTGCATTCGAATATTCGGGCTCATTAAAATTGAATATTTGAATATTCGTTTATTAAATTATGTTTAACAAAAAAGACGTTATTTTTAAGTTTTTTTTTTTAGTTTTGGTCACCATTTCTGTACAAGCTTACACTTAGGCAATACACAACAAGCTTACAATAGTAATTAAAGTTTTCTTTTAGTTGAAAACATTAAACATTAGGCCTATGTGTAAACAAAAAAATATATAAAAAAGCATTATTAAAAGCATACTCAAGCAGCACGAGCGGAAAAAACCCTAATAAAGCAGATTGCGTCAGATATTGATACAGAACGTACACACATACACACGAGTCAGGAAATGACTGATTATCGTGTTTATATTGTTTCACGTTTATGTTGAGAAAAAACAATAATATCTAACGTTACATGCAGGGGCGCCGCCAGCACTTTATGCTCGAGTGAGAAAAGACGCGCGCTGACAGACGTTTCAGAGACACAAAGAGAACGGTGTTTCTAAAAGCACTTTGCATTTTCTGTTCTTAAACCGGTCTCCCTTAACGAAACTTAAAGGAAGTATGTCTCAAAATCATTTTGCTATTAGATAAGTTAACATCTTTGATCACACGGGCTCCAGCTGCGCTTACCTGCAGTTGTGATGCAATGATGAACAGCTATCTTTCCTCACTCGACTGTTTGGATTTCATGTGATTTCTCATGGTGATGATATCATAAAATTAATTAATTTGATCAAAAGTAATTCCGTTAAGTAAGATCCTTTTCAAGTAACGTTAATTCCAAACTTTGTGAGGCAGACGACAACATTATGTGATCAAATACAGACAACTTGTTAACGCACTCCACAGCGCCATCCAGTGCATTTAATTATAACTGCGAGTTAGTTCTTAGGCTTTATCATGGACTCACTGCATTTACGGCCAGCAAAGCAACGTATTCAAAATTCAAATAGTATTTTATTTTCGAATAATAATTACATATAGAATATTCAAAATTAGAATATTTCGTAGCACATCCCTAACTTCAACGTGCCGATTATTAGCCCTGCCCACCGATTCGCGCATAGCTAAATAACATAGATGCCTACCTCATGATGACAAACCAGATCGAGTTACCGAGCAATACAGAATATTCCTGTGGATTCTAATTGGACTGCATGGATAAACTTTATTTTTAATGACGTTCCAGCTGATGAGGTAGAATTTCGTCGTCTGTTCGCTTCATTTCACTGAGGATTGTTTTGTAAACAAGACACAGGTCGAGACTGGATTTACAGACCGATTGAGAGTAAAGAACGGTGCTGTGCCGTCTATATTGAATCTGACAGGAATTGTGCAACAGACGGACTCTAACATGTATGGGCGAATCCGTTGCCATTTCACAACATTGGACGCGTTTTCCCCACGTGCGTCGACGGGTGAGTTAAACTCATTAAAATATTTAAAACTGTTATCCACTCGCAGCAGTGGGCGTAGTACTTCCAAGTCTTCAGTGCGACACGCACCAGTAAAGCCGACTGTTTTTCAGGTAGGCTCACAACTTAGGTAAAAATAGCCTATTACTTATTAATTTTGATGTTTTTGAATGCAAAAACCAAGCGACAATGCTACAAGTTGACCTCAGACAACAATATAATAAAAATTTAAAAAGCCAGTTCATGACCCCTTTAATAAAGTTTGAACTATTCTGAACAATGTCTGAAGCTTTGTATTACTAGCCCTTCTTGTATTATATCACATTAAGATGAATCATTTGTCTGTATACTCATGTGTATGTCACTTTGGATAAAAGCGTCTAGTAAATGCAAATGTATATAATTGTAAATGCAAAGTTTGTTGCACTCAAATTCTTATCGAAAATATTTAATTCTTGCTGATATCTTGTGTGTTCTACACAGGAGTGGCCTGCTTTGTACAATACATATAGAACAAATATGCAAATGTATTTTTGACAAGTGCCTGAAAAGTTCAGAAGCACCATCATAAAGATATTAATCATTGTGCAAAAGCTTTACTAAGCATGAACATAAAAACAATTTCTTCAAACATAAAAATCTTTGCACTTTGACAAAGATAATCTGTATCTCTGATCCAACACGCTTCAAGCTGTGAGGGCGAGCGCATTAGCATGTTGACGCTGATATTCTCACTCAACCTAACACGAGAGACGCCTGGAGCGATCTTGCAACAGATGACCTTACCATTCACTCAAGCCTCCCTGGCAGATGTTATTCATTCTCCAATGATCATGTGTGTTTGACTTCACGATACTATTATCTTATCAAGCTTGTTACCTCTAGTGACAAGGACATGTACGTTCGGCTACTTTCACAATTGTAACTAGAGTAAACATGCCAGTTAAGGAAACACGGATTTCCTTTGCCTGAAGTAACTGTCTATCTCCATTTCCAAGAGCTTTCTTAAGCTGTCTTTGTCTCTGAAGTGCAGACCGTTTGAAGGAATAAACAGCAGTAAGCCCCAACAGTTAGTGGACAAAAGTCAAGTCATATTAGGAAATGTAGCTGTGATGTAATTTTGTGTACATGTTTGCACAGCTGCAATGACTTCTTAGATGATACAACTAAGAGAGGATATTATTCTATATAATTAAGGATTACTTTTGTATTTTTTGAACATCAAGATGAAACGGCAGCTTGTTTGCTGAATCCTGAGCTCCTTCAGTTCAAAAGCACCCTGAGTAGTGGAGTAAACAGACCCGTCTGTCTGTAAATCTAGAAGGATTCCTCCACTCCTGCAGCTGCCAGAGTACTTAGATGGGTTCATTAGAGGGCATGTGTATCTATGAGAGCATCTCTCTGAACTATGAACTGTCTAAGGCTGTGTTCACACTGCAGGGGCTTAATGCTCAATTCCGATTTTTTTGAAAAAATTGGATTTTTTTGCAGGGCCATTCACATTTCCAATTAAATGCAACCTTTTGTGATCTCCTGTGTGAACATGAAATGACCCAGAATTGACCAGCATGCGCAGAAGAGTACTCAACGGTCCACAACGTCACTTGTTTGCAGAAGTAAATGGTAAATGGACTGCATTTATATAGCGCTTTCACAGTCCCAATGGCCACCAAAGCACTATTTCAGTAAAAAAAAAAACGTTTGGTCACCCTAGGCTACGTTTACACTGCAGGCTTAAACGACCCAATTCCCAATTTTTGCCTCACATTCACCCATTCACTCACCCATTCATATCCCGACGGCGGTGTCAGCCATGCAAGGAGCCACCCAGCTCGTCGGGAGCAGCTGGGGTTAGTTGTCTGCTCACGGACACCTCGACACTTGGTCAGGTGGAACCGGGATTGAACCACCAACCTTCTGGTTTGTAGACAAACTACATGAACCACTGAGCCACTGCCGCCCCAACATGGATGTTCTACAGTGGAGCTTGTTTAGCAATATTAAAGGTATTTTAATAACTACAGAGCCAGCGCAATAACAATTCCTACCTACTTCAACGCAGAATTATGACGTTTGTTGCATATCAATGACGAGCAGGTTGGAGACATGTGACCTGGCTGTTCAGATTGAAGTCGCATTTCAAAAGATCAGATTTGGACCACATACCCAAGTGGCCTGGGTCGCATTTGAAAGATCGGATCTGTGTCGTTCAGACTGTCATGATCAGATCAGATTTGAAAAGATCAGACAGGTCGCATAGGGGCAAAAATTGGGAATTAGGTCGCTTAAGCCTGCAGTGTAAACATAGCCTAGGGTGACCAAAATTTTTTTTTTACTGAAATAGTGTAGGCCTAGTACATTTTTTATTTTATTTTAGTAGTAGATTTTTAACCTATGCTATGGCCATGAAAAGAAATAGTGTCATGTAAAAGGTGTTAAAAGCTAAACTTTGTTTAAAATAGTATTCTATTGTTGCGGGCCAAACATTGAATGGAATGGATGTATTACTTTATATATTAAAGTACATTAACATAGTTGCAAGGTTGTGAACGCATTTGTCAAGTATTTTTTGATGCATTCTCCCCACCCCTTAACCACGCCTCCCCAAAAATCATGCCCCGCCCATCAACCACGACCCCCCCCGTCCTGTTTTCCAAAAACTAAAATATGGTCACCCTAATCGTAGCCTAAAACAAGGGTCTTCAACCTTTTTCATATCAAGGACCCTTTGCTGGAAAGAAAGAGCATGTTATCACTGAATAGAAAAAATATTGTTGCATTTTAACCCTCTAGGTGCCACGGTTGAGTTTATTCGACAAGCTGTGGCACTGAATGAAACGGCCGATTTTGTCAAATTGGGTATCAAATTTTGTTCGACCTCCCCTCCACTGGATGGCAGACATGTCATACTTCATCCCCGACTCAACAAAACGTCATGTTTCCATACAACATTTTCAAGTAAGAGCACATTGAATCAGTGCGATCAAAAGCGGAGCTAGTGTGAGAGTGAGCCGTTTTATCAGAGCCTCTCTGCAATCGCGGCGGCAGTATGTGGAGACTTTGTCTATCATCACTGGGTATGTTTAGCATTATTACGTGTACTATAACAGTATTTATTGATATTTCAAATCATTTTAATCTTTTCAGGTATCAAAGTTTTCATTTTATTATTAAAGATTTGGTAATTTTTCATCTAAAAATGTTATATATTTTTAATATATTTTTTTTATTTCAGCTTAATTTCACTAAATGAAAATTGGTTGTAAGTTTTAGTAACCAAAAAATAAATAAATAATATTTCTTGTTTATGCTGACATAATTTCACTAGACATTGTGTTTTATGTATGAAATAAAAATGGCATGTGTAATTTTTTGGGTTGTGTTTTCTTTATCAAACTCACTTTACATAGAAATCCAGATGTTCGTGGAAACTCCAGCTTTCCTGCTAGAATCTTCTGGTAGATGCCAAAAGGATTATCATCAAAAAATGGTGGATACCTTAGACAGATAAAGACAGCAAAAGAGTAAAGATTTGTAAATGACAGTGATGAATCCAGATCCCAAAACCTTAAAAAGATGTACCAGCCAGAGAGTGGGTGAAATTTTTGTATGCTGACAAACATTTTAAAATAATGATCAATTAATGTGTCAGTTTGACAGAGAGCAGAAAAGGTTTCCAAAGATGTCCCATCTTATTGACAGCTGAATTTAATGCTGAAATACCCAACATGAATGCAGACTTTATCTCTGTCAGCTTAGTCTAATAAAAACCTCTGCAATGATTCATTAACAGACCTGACCTGGACACTACAGACAAGACAAGCACACAGATGAACACAAAACAACTGTGATTTAAGCCATCAAGGACCAAACTTGAACTAGACAGCAAAAAAGTTGACATTCAACTCAACATAAGTGCAATTCAATAGTGGCTAAGAATAAAATCAATAACAACAGATCACTTTTGTTTGTGGCATCGATTTTAGGTGTCAGATGAACAAATAAATAAATCTGGTTTACCAAAGATAGAATTATTCATTCAGTTTTGATTTAATATTTTTTACTAGGGACGTTTTACATAAATGCATTAAGTTTTTTAATAAACAATTCCAAATGGCATACTGGCAACAACGCATTTTTTAATTACATTTAAAATAATTATTATTTGTAGAGCTTTGTCAGTATGTTACTTGAAATTATTAATTAAGCCAATAATTACTCACCCCATGCTGTACCAAACCCGTAAGACCTTCGTTCATCTTCGGAACACAAATGAAGATATTTTTGATTTAATCTGAGAGGTGGATCACTCCTACATAGGCTGCCTAAGGGACTGGCACTTGACGGCCCATAAAGTCATTAAAGAAAATGTTTAAATATTCCATGTGCCTACAGCGGCTCAATTATAAGTTTATCAAGCGACGAGACTACTTTTTGTGCGAAAAAACATAAATAACAGCTTTATTTGCGACTATTCCATTACTTCCTTATGGGCCTTGAGACGAGTAGAAGAGATTTCCAGAACGCATGCGCGAGAACTGAGAGAGGACGTTCTTCTTTGACTACTTCCTGTTACCGGCTGCTCACCGCTTAGGAGTATTACCGCAACCTTACCGTATAAGATGACGTGCTGATATAGCTGGAAGCGCAAAACTTTGTTTACAAGCAGAGGAAGATGCGCGCTGTACATACGCTTTTCAATTAGACACTACATCCCGCTGAAGAGCCAGCAGCCATAGCTTCAGTCGCTAAAGATCATTAAATGGGATCTCATAAATGCGCACCTTCAATGAATGAGCTACTTTAGAACATTTTTCATATGGCGCACCGGATTATGAGGCGCATGAGATACTTCAGTCACACGTTTGACTGGGTTTGTGTTATGTATCCACTAGATGTGCTGGGAATGTATCACGTGCGCGGCGCCGGAAGTGAGGTGTTTCAGTGTGAGCGCGCTGAGCGAGTTCGCGGGCGAATTTAATAATGCGGAGCGTTGTTAACTAATTGATCCATAAGGCGCTCTGCTCCGGATTATAAGGAGCACTGTCGTTTTTTAAGAAGATTAAAGGCTTTTAAGTGCATCTTATAGTGCGGAAAATACGGTAATTGAAAAGCATATGTACAGCGAGCATCTTCCTCTGCTTGTAAACCATAAAGTTTTGCGCTTCCAGCTATATCTGGAACGTCATCTTATACGGTAGGTGGCGGTAATACTCCCAAGCGGTGAGCAGCCGGTAACAAGTAGTAGTCGAAGAAGAACGTCCTCATCTCAGTTCTCGTGCATGCGTTCTGGTAAGTAATGGAATAGCCTAATAAAGTCGTAATTTATGTGTTTTTTACGCACAAAAGTAGTCTCGTAGCTCAGATAAACTTATAATTGAGCCACTGTATATGGAACATGGAATATTTAAACATTTTCTTTAATGACTTTATGGGCCGTCAAGTGCTGGTCCCTTAGGCAGTCTATGTAGGAGTGATCCAGCTCTCAGATTAAATCAAAAATATCTTCATTTGTGTTCCGAAGATGAACGAAGGTCTTACTGGGTTGGTACAGCATGGGGGTGAGTAATTAATGACTTAATTTTCATTTTTGGGTGAACTAACCCTTTAATATAAAAGACCTTGTCAATTACGTTACTTACATTATGTGAGACAAAGCTTCCCTGCCACTTACTGATTTTTTTTTCACTGTTTTTCCACTGTTAAACTTTTTTTTAACACTGTCGGGGAAAGAGTTAATACAAATATTCCAATGTAATCTAAAGCGAGTAAACAGAATAAAGTCTTTGCTTTCAAAATGGCTAATTTCACAGATGCATTACTGGTCGGCACTTGTTTAAATCATCAAAAGTAGCGGCATTGGAGGAGGACCCCAACTGCTGAATGTGTAATTTAGGCCTTTGAATGACTGCTGTGGACTGTGTCTCAGTATAATGCCATTTCTACTCATTTGTGTCCATGTCATGTGTGTTCTCTAATGTCAGGTATATGATTCTCCAGCTCATGCTGTGTAATCCATTACTCCATTACAGACTTCCAGTTTAGTCCTGCTACGCCCCAACCAACATGCCATCAAACATCCTTCAACTCTCCAAGCAATAAGCTTGTGTTTAATTCCCCGGATCCAGGTGGCATTGCAAACAGCCATTAAATATGAGGGATAGATAAGGTCAGAGATGCTAATGAGCCTGTTACTAGGCGACCACCTGAAGACTCATGAGGACGCAGATCACTGACAATAACAGAACTCAAGTGTCAACAGTGAAGATGACATGATGAGACATACATCAGCCAAAAATATAGAGAAACGACCCTGCAGTGTTTGACAAAGAATAAGCCATTAGCTCAGAGTTGCACAGCGGGGAGGACACGTGTGATGGCTTAAAAGAGCATTACACAGAATGGCCACAGTACAATTTTATTTAGATTTAATACTTTGTGTTATCCTAGACCAACCCTGTACCTTTTAAAGCTTGTAATAAGATTTAAACTGTAATAAGAAATAAACTGTAATTTAAATAGCACACATATTCCCGTCATATATATTACTTCTATTATTCTTGTATAGGGCATTTTTTAAGCTTGATAGTACCTGGTCACCATTCACTTTTAATTGAATGGAAAATAAAAACATTCAAATTTGAGTGTAAATTAAGAAAAATGCTAATTTAGGTTAATTTATGACATGAGGTAAGTAAATGATGACAGAAGTGTATTCCTTTACAGACCTCTAGCTGCAGCCTTCTAAAAAGGAAAATAAGGTGGTTCAACTTAATGGATCGAGCAGGACTGACAATATTGATTGAGTGTGGAAACTATAAACAGAGAGAGAGAATCCAGGAGAGCATAACTTGTAGCTATTTCTTCTCATGGGCAATGGAAAAGAGAGACAGGGTGAAGGAGAATAAGAGAGAGAGAGCGAAAGAGAGGGGCATTTGTCTCTATAGTGTTACTGTAAGCAGTGGCTGGTGACAGGAAAAAAAAGTAGAATTCCAAAACTCAAAACTTTTACATAACACCACAGGTGTCGCCAACATTCCACTGAGAAAGAGAATACAAAAGAAGAAGCCTTTAAAATGTGAGCTTGAAGTGCTGGATCTTATAACTATTGTATCTATAACTAAGACACTCACATACGATAAATACACACACACTCACACAAAGCGAACAACACGTTCGCATATAGCGTCCTCAGGTTCACTCAATTATGGTCTGAGCTCTCAGGTGTTTCTTAATTTACATGACTTAAGAGTCATGTGTGTTCTTAATATTGTCATATATTTGGTTCAATGACAAAATTATGAAGATTTTTAAAGTGAAACAACATGGTGGTAAGATATGGTAAGTGGTAAGTATTGCTGCTCATACTGAGTAGTGGTGCGCAATCCTGAACAGAATTCCTCCCGCATCTTTTTGCACTTAAACGGACAAATACACACAAAAATATGTCAAAATATTCTCATAAACACAATTGGTTATGTCTTAATTGAACAAACAGTCTGACAAAGAAAATACATGTAACATTATATTGGATCAGTGCAGCTCTTAAAGTGACAACAACCTGATATTCTTGCTGCTGTCTCTATAATAACGTTAATCAAACAAAAAAGACAGAAAATTAACTCTGTTCTTGACTGAATAACTTTTGTAACTATATTTGTAATGTAGCCAATATTTTATTCATAAAGTGCAGTTATTTTACATTTATTTAGTTTCTGTACCTGAATACCTGAAAATCTTAAAAATTGTTTACTTCAATTGTATCTTTGTTCCATAATTAGTTAAGCATTTTATTTATTTGCTTTGTTTATTTTTCTTTAAAGCTACACTGTGTGATTTTTACCCCCATCTAGCGGTGAAAAGGAATATGACCATCCAGTGAATATTAGTTTCTGTTCTTCTCAATTCCGATTTCGTTTTAACTCCTACGGTGGCCAATGCAGTCCCAAGATTAACATGGCTTCCAGTTCAACCTCGTCCATGAGTGTTAACTCAAACGTAAACGCGAAAGGCGAAGCTTGAATTACGGGTATGTCCCTCTTTGGCTAATGTACATTCAAGATGGAGGGCCAACATGGCGAATGACATTAGAACCCTTTACCCGTTTGTTTTTTCAATGGCATATTATACACTCACGAGAATACTTTATTACTTGAACGAAGTAAATATACATTAATGAGCACATATATTTTTGAAAGAACTAAGTGTTTTTAGCTCAAAATAAACTAAAAGAGTTACACAGTGTAGCTTTAATATTGTTTGAAAATGTATATTAGTTTCGGCTAGTTGATTTCCAATGATATTTTTAAACCATAGGCAAAAGTTCCTTAAGTGCTCTTTAGCCAGCTGATTTTTGTTCATGGTATTCAGCAACAATGAAATGTTTTGCAATAAGGGTTATCTTATTGAAATCGAAACAAGGAATTCGATAAGCAGTATCGGAATTTGTTAAAATTCAAACGATACCTAATCCTGACCCTACAATCTAAGGGTGTACTCACACTAGCCAGTTTGAACCATGCCCGAGTGCGTTCTGACCACCAAAGCGCGGTTCGTTTGACTAGTGTGAGTGCTTTGACTAGTGTGAGGCCGGCTGCATTTGCCGGCCCTGGCCCGCTTGGAAGAGGTGGGCCAGAGCATGGTTCAGCTTGGACTCGGGCACGGTTCGCATGCAGTGTGAGCGCCAACCGTGCTGGAGCACGGAACAGGACGTGTGACGTGCAAACCTCCTCATACGAGCAGCACGATTTCGTGAAAATTTCGCGCCACTAATGCGACACATCTGTTTAACAACAGGCTGTGAGAGGGCTGTGGACCACCGTGGACCAAACGACAAAATTATCCACAAAGAAAGCGATGGACTCTATTGTGTTCAGAGAGCCGCTCTTCTTGTATATCCCGAAACCGTCACACCATAATGACGTAAGCGTGCTGCGGCACGAATGCTGAAACCCTATGTGAGTGCAGGCCAGAGGGGGAGTTGGGAGGGGGGACAATCGTACTCGGGCCCGGTTCATGGCAACCGTGCCTAGGGTGAGTACACCCTAAATACATCTTCTGGAAACCCTGGTTTGTGAGCCATTTTTGCGTTTTTATGCAATTCTAAATGTTTATGCTCTGACATTTTCACCAATTTTATCCTTAAAAGGACAGAAATACGAACACACCCACAAGACATCTGCTCACACCCACATACACGGTCGGTCACTACATTATGGTTGCTAGCCCTTTGATGGCCCAGGAGGAACTACTTCAAACTCTTTTTTTATATTTCCTGTAAAGGAGAGTCAAATAACCTTTAACATTCGAACAGACAAACACACAGTCTCAGATATGACTGAAGAGAGCTTTTTGTATGTCTGGGCAAGCTGAGTCTATGTCTGTGTGTCTGTCTCTAGGAAAAATAAGAGACCAGGACTTTTTCTCTCACTGACTTGAAGGAGCAAATAGTTCAAAAGAAGTCTGGGATGAATGAAGAGGGTGGGTCACTCTTTCCTTCAGACGAGAGCCTGTGAAAGCTCTAGGGCAGATTTAGATTCAGCGTCATGCAGGTGGGAGAATGGAGCAGTTTGGAATGGATATACACTACAGCATCCAAAATTTTACCAGGAGGAAAGAAGTTTATTTTCACATCGGCTTAGAGTCCATGTGACAAAATGAACACATTTTCTTGTGCAAGTACAAAGATTATGCAAAAAGTGCAGCTGTGTGGAACTTGCTGATCAAGAAATAAATCTTTCAATTTGACATGATGTTCTACCATACATTTATGCCCACATGTGTTGGTAATAACAGATTAATCTGGATGTAATCTTTTTGTAAACAAGGTCTATTCCAAGATGCACATCCGCCCCCTGAGATACTGTAAAAGCGAGCAGATTATCTGTGTGCATATTAAATATGTCAGTTTGTGCAGGCTGAATATGGGCTGCAGGAATTAATGTCAAGGCAAATAAGGATAAATATCACAATATGGATAAATATTGACAGCACTGAAAAAAGACAGCACTGAAAGAGAACACTGAGACATGCACATGGAGGTTTAGGTCCTTGGCAGAGCTCGATATTCCACTGCTGCCCTCTAGTGGTGTATTTTTTAAATGAAAATCATCAGTGTCTCAATCCCAAGGAGTGCAGAATTTAGGTGTTCTTGTTGACCAGTCTTTAAAATTTGACAAACACATTTCATCCGTAATCATTTCGGGTTTCTACCAACTTCATCTACTGTCTAAAACTCTGGAAATGAAAACTTGAGTTCATGCATTTATTACACCTCGGATAGATTAAGAAAATTCCTTATATTGCGGTATATCGAGTTCTCAAAGTGCCCGTCATTAGTTGGTCCAAAATGCTGCGGCCAGACTTATTCATAAGTGTTGCAAATATGACCACATCTCTTCTGATTCTCAAATCTCTACACTGGCTGCCAGTTCTAAAGAGAATAGATTTAAAAATTCTACTGTTTTTAAATCTCTACATACCATAGCTCCCATCTATCTCTCTAAACTTATTCATCCTTACACTCCATCCAGAAGTCTAAGATCCCACGACCAGGCTCTGCTGCTAGTCCCTCACGCAGGACCATGACTCTAGAGATTAGAACGGCCCCTACCCTGTCTGCCTTCAAGTCTCTGTTAAAAACCTACCTGTTTTATTTAGCATATTGATCTATTTTCTTAGGCTGGTTTTACTATTTTATATTTGGGTCTTATACTGTTTTGCCTCTGCTGTTTTAAGGTTGATCTTAGGTTTGCTGCTTTTTTTGTGTGCTCTATGTTGTTATTCAGGTATTAATTTCTTATTAATTATATGGTTATGTAAGGCACTTTTATACACACACACACACATACATATATATATATATATACACACACATATATATATATATATATATATACACTACCGGTCAAAAGTTTAAGATCGGTAAGATTTTTTTATGTTTTTAAAAGAAGTCTCTTCTGCTCACCAAGGCTGCAATTTTTTGATAAAAAAATACACAAAAAACACAGTAATATTGTGAAATATTATGACAATTTAAAATGACTTTTTTATGTTAATATATATTAAAATGTAATTTATTCCTCTGAAAAAAAGTTGAATTTTCAGCATCATTACTCCAGTCTTCAGTGTCACATGATCCTTCACAAATCACTCTAATATGATGATTTTATGCTCAAAAAACATGTATGATTATTATCCATGTTGAAAACTGTTTTTTACATTTTTATTTCAGGATTCTTTGATCAATAGAAAGAACAGCTTTTATCTGAAATGGAAAGCTTTTGTTTCATTTAACACTATCCTTTTAAAAAGTTTGGGGTCAGTAAGAATTTGAATTTTATTTTTGGGGGAAATAAATAAGAAATCAATACTTCTATTCATCAAGGGTGAGTTACATTGATCAAAAGTTACAGTAAAAACATTTATAATGTTAGAAAAGATTCTAATTAAATAAATGCTGTTCTTTTGAACTTTCTATTCATCAAAGAATCCTGAAATAAAACTTCCAGGGGTACACAGACTCAATATATAAATGAACATTTGGTCTTACCCTGCAAGCATTTCAAAGATGAGCACACCGAGAGCCCACCAATCCACAGCTCGCCCATGACCTTTACTCTGGATCACTTCAGGAGCCAAATATTCAGGAGTACCACATAGAGTCCAGGTCCTGTAAAGAAATAAATAATAAAATAGAGTATTTGACCAATTGGATGGATCCAAATAGACTTGGAACAAATTTAATGTTCTAAGACTATAAATTAATAATCACATTTCTGAAGTTTAGAGTTAAAGACAAAAAATAAAAACAACAACAACACAACAACTAAAAACAGACATTTCTAAAATGTATATATATATATATATACATTATATATATATATATATATATATATATAAGGGCTGTGCAAAAGTTAATTGCGATTAATCACATCCAAAATAAAAGTCTGTGCTTACATAATATATTTGTGTGTGCTGTATATAATTATTTTGTATATAGAAATACCTATGCATGCATGTATATATTTAAGAATTATTTGCACTTAAATTCTGTATATATATATATATATATATATATATATATATCACATAATCTATATCATATAAATATTTTATATATGAACAACACATTTTTCTTAAATATATACATGCATGTATGTGTATTTATATATACAAAATAATTATATACAGCACACACAAAATATATTATGTAAACACAGACTTTTATTTTGGATGCGATTAATCGCAATTAACTTTTGCACAGCCCTAATATATATAATGAAAGCAAGAAAATTAAGTGAAATCAAAATTTCAAGATATCATTGCAAATATCATTTTAAAGAAGTCATTGCAAATAATAATTGAAATAATTATTATTGAAACCCCAAACTTTTTTTCATGCCAGTGCGAGGTGCCAACACCCCATTGCCCTACTGACAAGAAATTATAGTTGCATTCAAGAAATATCTTGAGAATGTGACATCGTTATTACACAGCGCTGTGAGATCCAGTGAGAAATAGTTTGAAATCGCCCAGAATTAATAACATCGCAGCGAGATCTAGTGTCAAGCATTCAAATTTGGTGCAGAATTCTCTGTTAGAAACCATGGCATATAAAACAGTAATGAAATTACCGTTATAACCAGTAGATGGCAGTAGAGGAGCACTTATTGACTTATTAGCCATTTCCAGTCCATAACATATAGAAACAAGTAGGAAGTCAAAGTCTCATGAAATCCAAAACCTTTTACTTCAAATTGTGTCTAAACTACACAAAGCAAGAAGAGAGCGCTCATTTGATAATCATTGAAGCAGTCGGTCAGTTTATGATACTAAAGAACAATGAGAACAACATTTAATGAAAGTAATATTGAAATTTCCCTGCAAAAATTGGGGTTTTGCACAAGTTGTTAACAAAAGTTAATTTTATCTGCATCTCAATTCAACCTCAGTACTATACTGGAGGTACAGTATATTTAACACAGTAAAAAATAGCTAGTAACCATAGCCCAGCTACATTCAGTGACTGCTGAGATAGCACACAGAGGGGTGTAATTACAGTACACCTTATGACAGCTGGCTATCTGGAACGTGATTGCAGAGGCTGGTGTAAGGTAGAGACAGCATATCCACTTCAAGCCAAGGATACTATAAAGTGTAACTGTACATTGAGTTAGAAGCCAGGGTGAAAGCCCACTACAACATTTTTTATTTGTACTAGAGGGTTTCTGATTAACACAGATATGTCATTTCACCCCATGGAGCTGCAACTTCTCTGTGTTTGTTTGGGGCCATGGAGCTGGTCAATAAATGAGTCTGCTGACTTGTCCTTCAGCAAATGGCTGCCCTTTGCTTTTGTCTGGACCTGGGGCCTCATTCATAAACGTTGCGTATGCACAAAAAGAAGGCGGTACGCCACTCTCTACGCAATAGTTGGTATTTATAAAAGCAAACTTGACGGTAAAATGTGCGGTCCTTCACGCAAGCTCTGACCCAGGCGCACGCACAAAAACGGGTGAAATGAGAAATGGCTGACACCGTCGGCGGATCGAAAACACGTGAAAGTGTGTAAATTCCCTCATTGCGCAGTTTATTTCAGGACAGTCTTGATTTCGCCAAAACCTTGGCCACCTCTCTAATTGAATTAATGACTAGACGCTTTTTTGCCTCGACTTTGATGTCTGACCATTTCTTTTTTATTTCGGCCACAGTCCGAGGTTGTGAGGCTACGGCATTTACGGCGTCTCCAACCATTTACCACTCAAGTGCCTTTTTGGCATTAGTAATGCCCACACTGTGCCCTCCAAACAACATTTTTCTCCTCTTTTCCACCTCGCCAACAATAACTTCTACTTCACATTGAGTGAAGTTACCGTTTTTATTATTTCCTCTCTGTGTTTAACATGTTTTCGCCAAATCGATGTAATATTAACTGTGGGTGTTTCACGTACTATTCATGGCAAATATGGGCGTGCACATGAAGCCTGAAAGCTGCGCTGACATTTAGAATTGATTGCTGATTTATTAAGGGAAAATGTGTAGGATGTGCGTGCGACACGGTTTTATAAATCCGAATATTTCTGTGCGTACGCACGTCCTGATGTTTCATTGCGTACGCACTTCTGACAGCAAATCCTACGTAAAGTTCTATAAATGAGGCCCCTGTTCTTGTAAATATAATTATAAGATTATGTAACTGTTGATACCAGAATGACAATAAGGATACATAAATATGTTAAAAGACCTATGTGAGTAAGTAAAAGATCAGGGCCCGTATTCATAAAGATTCTAAGAATCCTCTTAGAAAACTCTTAATTTAGCTTAAAAACTTTTACGTAGGAGTCTTAGCTTAAGAGCGATTCGGGACTGATCTGAGAGCAACTCTGAGTAAGGAAAAGACAAAAACTTTCATCTTAGTGAGGAGGCGGGGCTGACCCCGTTGCTATGTATGACACACTCTTTTGAAGACTGTGATTGGTTGGTTGTCCAAGAAGGGAAAAAAAGAGCAATTTTAAGTATAGAGTTTACTCACACATATACACACACACATTATATACATTATGTATATACATAAATCCTTTTTTTACCATGCTGTTAATATCCTAAGCCTAAGGTATTTGATTGGCTTAGAATGATAAAAAAAAAAGTTCCACTCTTTCCAATTACACTGATTGCTGTCTATTTAAGTGGTGGTTTGAATGTTGGTTTTAATATAGCAAACATGGAATAAAAAACGAGAAAGATGAGAAAGCCCAACTGGACAGAAGAACAGTGTTTACTGTTAGCCCAAGTTAGTGGATGAACACAAGACCATCATTAAAGAAACAAAATTGGGCCGGGTGTCACGGCACAAAGCAAGAAGCAGACGTTGGAGCTTATAGCACAAATTATTAATGGTTCATTCCCCTGCTTGCGCACATCAGGGAAGCCTACTATATTCATTAATGCAGTTTTTTTTGAGCCTACAAGGTGGCATAGTAAGAGGTTCTGAAAGTGATGTAACTGTTTGTGTGATCACTGTTTACAGAAGTTGTGACAGACCCATATCACTGCTGCTTTATTGCATTTTCCCATTTGCCAAATATCTTAATGTAGTGATTAGGCTACTTTCATTTCTGGCGTTATGGCATTGCGATGTGTCGGAGATATTTGCGTGTCTCTAATAAGATTTAATGCACAATCTCGTTTATATATATATATATATATATATATATATATATATATATATATATATATCGTCTATTAACTCACTGCCGTCTATTGCAACACATTTCTTCTCCCTCTTCATCGTCTTTTCTGCCATTTTCTCCTCTGCTAAAGAAACTCTTAAGCCTCTTAAAAGTCCTCATCCGTACTCCTAACAATTTTGACCTTAAGACCTCTTTTAAGGGTTAAGATTCTTTCTGAATTACTTTTTTCTTTACTAGGAATTTTTCTTTAATTTTAAGAGTAAACGCCCACATTTCTAAGAATTTTCTTAGAATCTTGTCACTAGGAGCTACTTTTTGCATTAAGATTCTTTATGAATACGGGCCCAGAATATTAATACTTTTAAGGTTTGTTTATAAAGGGTTTCTAAACCAATAAAAAAAACCTTTACAAACAAACCTTTAAAATATTAGATCAAAAACATTTAAACTTTAATGCAAGAGGGTCCGGTAACAGCTTGTGTCCATATCTCACAGTATTTTTTTTTCCTTATTTTCTTGGTTTGTATTTTAGTCTATTTCTTTATCTTTCTGTGCTCAGCTGTATGGTTTTAATCCTTCTCTTGTAATAGAGAGGATTAGTCTCCCTTGTGTTAACTGAAGCCTCTCAGTGTCAGTTCACAACAGCATTTCAATGAACTGCAAGAGAAGTTTGGTGTGACATGGTTTTCAATTGGCTCTGATGATTTATGTTTACACTAATTATATCAGACTGCACACTAATAGGAGCAGTAAAGAAACTGATCCTGTTATCAAGATCAGTTCCTGTTATTAAGATGACTCACTTAATATGTTTAGCTTTATGGCTGTGTTTGTGCGTCTTTGTAACTACAAAATGTTAGCCTGTTTTATTTAAAGGTAGGGTCGGCAATTTCTGAGAGGCTAGCCATAGCAAGCTGGACTATGTAAGCAATAGCATCCCACCCTCCCTTCGAAGAGTCTCCAAAACCATGCCTCCACCAAAAGAATGAGCACAGTAGTCTGCAAAGCATCATGAGAGACAGCGCTAAATTGCCTCATGTCTCAAAGCACATAACATTACAATAATAATGAACATAAACAACGTATTGAGCTCTTACTGGTATCTCCTGACTGCTGCAGTTTAATTTAGGCATTGATAGTGTTGCAAGAGAAACGCATACATCCGAGGAAGTGAACAGCTCTGGGTAGAACATCAACGGTTGCCATCTTGTAATTAGAGTTACAACCATAGACTGTAAAAAATATGGACAAAGCGTCTGTGACTGTCACCCATAGACTCTCTGAAGAACGGATTTGAAGCTGTTTATGGGGGTACGGGCGGCGCCATAATGGAAAATTAAGCAAATCTTGGAAAATAAAATACAAAAGTTTCAGAAAGGATACAGAGGTGGTATGATGTGTTGTGTCAGATCATGGCCGAGACGTCAAATTCACTCGGCGCAGCCCATTATCAGCTGTCAATCAAAGTTAACCGCCCTTATTTGTCATACATTTTATATCTAATTATGATCTAAACTAACGAGTTAGAAAAAAATGTACCCCCCTCACGCGGAACATATTGAAGATTACAATAAAAGTCCATGGGACCAAAGTGTAAACATATGAATTTATGCTGTGAAAACAATTTAAAAAAAGATTTTAACATGATGTCTATGGATATTTGCTCCCCTTTGGGACCGGCCGCTAGTGGATTTGAGATGTATTGCAGTTTATCGCACTTCCGGGTAGGCTTCATCTTTCAGATTAGAATGTTGCCGCTTGGTTACAACATGGAATGAACGCAGCATAAGCCTGTGTTTTGGTTCAGGAAGAACTGTAGAGACCCCGATATAATCACGGTAAAGATTTTTTTTTCATTCTTCGCTTATAGGGCTAAAATGAACTTTGAAATACATCGAAACACAGACCTGTGATCTTCTCTCAATAACAAATAAACACGCAACGAAATTAAGAAAACAGCAAGCATTTTAATAAACCATAAGAAAAGCAAAGTGGATATGTTTGCATGAGCTCTGCAATTCGGCACTCTAGTAAAGTCACATCATGTTTATTTATATAGCACTTTCAAAAGATCGCTAAAAAGGGGTCATGAACTGGCTTTTTACATTTTATTATATAGTTGTCTGAACTTATGAAGTTTGCTTGGTTTTTGCATTAAAAAACATCAAAATGAATAGCCTAAGTAATAGGCTATTTTGTACCCTAGTTTTGAGCCTAGCTCAAAACGCTCGCTTTTTATGGGCATCTCGCACTGAAGACTCGGATGTACACGCCCACTGCTGTGAGTGGATAACAGATTTGCATATTATAATGAGTTTCAACTCACTCGTTGGTCCAGGTGGGGGAAATTGTTTGAATCGGTTTGTCATCACGTGGTAGGCATCTATGTTATTTAGCTATGCGTGTAATGCGCAAATCGGTGGGCGGGGCTAAACCAGCCGTGTCTGAGTAGGCGTTGATCTTCTTCTGCGGGGTGGTGTTTTATCATCTTTGACGTCGTAGTTCCCCACTTTGAAAAATCGAGTCGTTTGCTGAGACTGGTGTCAATAAAAGCTTTTATTGGACTAACAAGGACGTTTTCAGTTCTGAAACTTACAGGAGATTCTTCATACCTCTTAGATGTCAAAAGCTCAAGGAAAATTTGATTTCTCAGTTCATCACCCCTTTAAAATTAAGCAGCATTTTAAAAATAGACTTAAAAACAGTGTCTGCATCTCATTTCATCAGAAGTACAACTTAATTTTCTACTATGAACTTGAAGCTGCTCTCCAGTGTGGTGTCCATGTTTTTATTTATGGAAGTCTAACCTCGACGGACAGAACAGGAGAAATTAACTGGAAAAGATTTCAGTGTGAAATCCTCTGCGCACACCTACATAATATTATTTCGTAAAAATTACGTAATAGCCATGGACATATGCTGAAGGGCAAGTAGGAGATTGTATCATCGTAACGAATGCAATGATTTGATAAACATTTTTTGGTCCTGAGACTTCCACAGAAGATATGTACAAAAGTGTTTATGGAAACAATAGCCTAACCTACCTTTACCTGTAACTCTTTGCCATTGTCATTGCTGAAACAAGTGTGAAACATCTAAAAATTCACAGACAAATTTTCAAAAAGGACCTTTAGGATGTCAACTGCTGTAGTGATGGTGACTTTTCTCCTATTCCTTTTTATGTGTTCTATTTGATTGGCCACTCTAAACTGAGCAGCAACTGGTTTGACAAGTTCACTGCACCTACAAATACGACAACAATAAGAACCCTGCAATCAGTAACTGTGGCACAACAATAAGCCCTCATGTTGAGCAGACACTTACAAGATAAAAAGAAAAACAGATGAAAATGCCATAATGCGGTCAAAAAAAAAAACAAGAAAAAAAAACCCTGTCATGCCTGTTGTAGGATCAAATTTCCAAAGTCATCTTCCTGTCCTGATCTTACCAATCACAGCCACTTTAAATGGCCATCAATCAAGGCAAACCGCAAATATCCCGGTCTGTAAAGCCAAATGAAACTATAGCCACCAGATGGCAATGTTGCCACATGACAATCTGTCTAAATGTTATCTACTCAAACTGGCAAATCCAAAGCTGTTGCTTGAAGGGACCGGTGTCTTCTACACTGGACTAGTGGCACTGGCTTGAGTTTCTAATTGTGGGTCACTTGTGCATCACAGTCAGGTGCTCGTTGTACTGGGGCCCTTCCCCATGTACAGAGAAACAGAATCAGAATGCATACATGGGTCATGGGTTGATCTGAAAAGCACTGCCTGCAGTACTCTGCACTGCAGATGGTATACAAACAAACAAACAAACACAATCTCTCATTCTTTTTTATTTGAAAGATAAATGTAAGAGGGCAAAACCAGATGGGTTTTTAATTTCAACAAAGGTTACTCTCTTTTTTCATAATTGGTGTCACTCTCATTCAGAATTAATAACAGTAGGTTGGTGGATGCTCTGGAGCCAAACAAAGCAGCCTTTTTTTGTTTAAGAGGCTCACATTAGGACAGCGTTAATACCACCACAGAGAAGCACTTCTTATGACTTTTGTAGGGGAAGTCACAATGTGTGAGTGAAGAATAAGAAGAGGGATTTTAAAGGATGAAGAGTGACATGGCGGTTTGTTTCTGAGCCCATTCTACATAATTTTTCCCTAACATCACAGCTGAGATTCTGGAAAAAAAATGAAATGAATTTGATTGCCTACAGAATTCCAGCAATATGTATGGTTTACATTTAATTTGACAATGAAAACACTAGGAATTAAAATGCCAAGAAAAAGAAATGAAATTCTGGGAGTATGCTTAATCCAATCTTAAAATCAACTCAAGGACGCAGACTTCAGATAACTTCTGCTCAGTTATTTCTCTCCCAAGGAATGCATTTAAAAATAACTTCAAAAGATTTCACAACATCTATAGACCTCTCTAGGAGTAGGTGTTGGGTAAGTTACTCTAATAAAGTACATGGTCACACTTTAGATTAGGGTCCAATTCTAACTATTAACTTTGCCTTGTGCCTCAATAAACTAATAGCTTGTTTTCATATGACGTCACGCCACTGTGTTGCCATGGCGCGAAATGCAAATGGAGGGCAGGAAGTGATTTGCTCTATTTAGGAAGAACTATAACACACTCAAAATGCCTGCGTTTTGCGTCGTTATCGTCATTTAAATCGATCAAACCACGAGGAGTTTTTATCGTGTACCTAAAGTTGTTGTTCATAAGGGGGGAAATGCTAGAAATTGACCGAAAAACTCCGGAAAAAACGGCTTGCAAACCTACGTCTGTGGTACGGGAGGAGCCGAATGGGAAAATGCCCGTGTGTGCAGTGATGACTTCGTCAAAGGTGAGTTAATACAACAATTCAAGTGGTTATGTTTGTGTAATGTGTAATGTTTCTGAACTTTGTAAAGTCAAAGTATGTCTGCAAGACGTCTGCAAGTTAGTTCAAAGTTGCTGATATCTACCGCCTCGATGGCTAGAAAATCTTTCAATTCAGTTGAAAAAAAAAAAAAACGCTCCTCTTCAAAACGTAAGGATCACGTCCAACATATGTTTGATTTTTTGTTTACATCTTTCTCTGTAATAGCGTGTAAAGTACTACAGTACTTTCCTCCATTTCGTCCATTGCGCTCTTCACTCCTTGCCCTCCATCTGAATTTTGCGCAAATTTTGACTGAAACCCAGCTATTACTGCTTATCAACGGTTAGTATGGAGTTGTTAAGTTTAGGGATGTAGAATATGGTCATCAGGAATAAGGCATTCATTTGTGATTTATAAGTACTAGACAGCAAGTATCCTAGTATGCATGCTAATAGGCAACAGGTTAATAGAGGGAATGCATTGACGTCACCTTCCCACCGGAACAACCCCCCTCAGCCTGACTTAGTGGCAAAACATCTGCTGCGCTGACTGGATTTAATAGGGGAAACTGCGAAAATGCGACTAAAACGAACAATTTTATCAATTTAAACTAAATGTTGGACTTGAATATAGTGTTCCTTACAACTTACTAAAGATCCAGTGGTCCATGGATATTGACATGCAGCCAGGAATCGTGTTGCCTGACATTTATGTTTGCCTGATTGACACTCGAGGAAATATAAGCAATATAGACCTAAACATAGAGCAAATTTGCCTGTGAACGCTTTATATAAATACAATATAGGTAGGTCTAAATCCGAGGTGATCACTTATATCAGTGTTATATATAGCCTATATCATATCGTCCAGCCCTAAAACTATTTATTTTTTTGGTCAGTGTTTATTAAAAAACATCCAATAATGTAGAATATGCAATGATAAATATTTAAACGATGAGTTGTTCATATATATAACAATACAAAATATATGGGTATGGTTTTACAGCTAAATTCAGCATATTGACACAAAATGATAACTGCAAATCCACTTTCCGCTGACTGGAGTCCAGTCAGTTCTGTGAATTGAATCGATCCATTTGCTCCTCTTTCTATAGCAGTCTGCAAAAATATACCTCCGATTGTTTGTCAAATCTAAACTCAGCAAAAAAAGAAACGTCCCTTTTTCAGGACTGTGTATTTCAACAATAATGTTATAAAAATCCAAATAACTTTACAGATCTTCATTGTAAAGGGTTTAAACAATGTTTTCCATGCATGTTCAATTTACCATAATCAATTAATTAACATGCACCTGTGGAATGGTCTTTAAGACCTTAACAGCTTACAGAGAGTAGGCACTTAAGGTCACAGTTCTAAAAACGCAGGACACTAAAGAGACTTGTCTACCGACTGTGAAAAACACCCAAAGAAAGATGCTGATGCAAAGAAAGATGTTGGATCGCAGGGTGAGGGCTAGGGCCATAGGGCCCCCCAGAAATGTCCAGGAACTTGCAAGTGCCTTGGTGGAAGAGTGGGGTAACATCTCACAGCAATAACTGCCAAATCTGGTCCAGTCCATGAGGAGGAGATGCACTGCAGTACTTCAAGCAGCTGGTGGCCACACCAGATACTGACTGGTACTTTTGATTTTGAGCCTCCCTTCATTCAGGGACAGATTATTCTCTTTCTGTTAGTCACATGTCTGTGAAACATTTTTAGTTTATGTCTTATGGTGTTGACTCTTTTAGTGTTCATACAAATATTTACACACATTAAGTTTACTGAAAGAAAAAAACAGTTGAAAGTCAGAGGACGTTTCTTTTTTTGCTGAGTTTAGTTGTACAGTCAATCGCAAAGCTCTTTCCCACTTTATATGTGTTGTGTTTGTTTATCGCGGCATTCACGCTGAACACATACAGCCACTCAGTCTTTTTGCCACTCACTGTGAGGAACTGCAGGCACTCCAGCCGACGGTGACGTCATGCGCATTCCCTCTATAAAGAGAATTGGACCCTAAACTAAAGTGTTACCAAGTAATAGCTACTAGCTACTTATTACATCATCAACAGTGTAATTAGATTACTGTACCAATTACCTCTCTAAAAAGTATTGCATTATTCATTACTTACTTTCAATAAATCCACATCAACCTCGACCAGTTGAACAAGGAACACGAAACTGCTCTTTTAATTGTAAATAAATAATATCAAATTGAATACACTATTTTTGAACTGACTAAAATATTTAAAGGGAGAAGGTTAAATTAAATACATACATTTTAACATTACACACAATTTTGATGTTAAATCACCTATTGCATTTACAACCCTCTACATTAAAAGTAAATTACCTTTGCAACCAATTTTCATGTTAGGCAACTAAAAATGTCTTTAAATAGCCAAAGGCTAGTAAATTGTGTGATTTAAGTCACCTGTGATTGAGTTAGAGGGAAAAAAAAAGTTTGGCACAGATAATTTCATTGCCTGCAGAGCTTTATGCACCATCGCTTGGCTGAGAGCAGAGCACACTTTGTTGCTTTCTCTCACACATGCTCACTTAATGTTAGAGAAAGAAAAAGGCTTTAACAAATGCCATGTAAAGAGAATTGACATGCTAGATCTAAGTGCAGGGCTCGACAGGACTAAACCAACAGTTGACAGAACTGTCACTGTCCTGATCGGTGCTGCATCGGCATGAAAGTTGATCATTTGCACAGGTTTTTTAAACTTGCCTATTTAAACATTCAAGCTCAAGAAGACAAGACAAGATAACTCACATGCATCTGAGAGGATGCAAATACTGATTTGAGCTCTTTCACGTCGTCTTGTGAATGTAAACTAGGGGTGGAACGGTACACAGAAGTCACGGTTCGGTTCATACCTCGGTTCAGACCTCACGGTTCGGTACGATTTCGGTACAATGGAGGGAAAAGCAAAACAAAAATACAGAAGGCATTGTATTTTTTTTAGTTTTATAAAAGCATAGAACCAGTTTATTTGTAGTGCACTGACAATAGTTTTATATAATTAGTTTATTAATTAAATGAATAAAAAGACAAAAAGACCTTGCGAAATGTTTGGTAATAGTACCTGAATTTATTTAAAATTATTTTGCTATATTTCAGATGAATATATTTGTTTTCCTTAATTTTAATTAACATTATTAATTAACAATGTGACATTATTTTCATCTGAATAAATAATTGATTTCTGTATAACATAATACTACCTTTAAAAACACATTTGATTTTCTTTTTAAATCAATGTAGAATGTGTAAGATTAGTGCTCCGAGGAATATGACGAATGTCCAAAAGATGGGACCCACAGACTGTTTTGAAATGGAGTTGGATAAATAGCCTATGTTTTGCTTTTAAAACAGTGTGTGTGTGATTTTGGTTGGATGACAGTTGTAGGTTACAGTTTGTCAAGAGTTTACAGTGTGACAAAAGCACAATGTTGTGTTTTATTGCGAGTGTAGCCTACACAAATATGAGAACAGTTTTTATGTTTCCACTGTTCTATCGCGTCTCTCTCTCTCTCTCCACACACACACACACACACACACACAAGCATTGCAATCTTGACATCGCAGCCTGTTCATTATGCGGTCACACCAAATGCGAATAGAGTGCCAAATTCACGTCTTATCGCGTCTGGTTCGACGCTTAGTCCAAAGCGAGGATGCGCGTATAAAGCCACGTTTGAAGTGAACGCGCGTTCAGAGCTTTGACGGTTCAGAGCTAGCCGATGGTACAGATTATGTGTCCCTAAAGAACCCGCGTATCTAACAGTAGTTCCGCATTACATTAATTAATATGCACGCGAGTTTTATTTATTTATATACCGTGTATTTTCCGTTTAAATTCGTGCATCGAACCGTGACGCCCGTACCGTTTCGGTTCCAGACGAATACATGTACCGTTCCACCCCTAATGTAAACAGTTGATAGAAAACGTATGTGTAACTATCAGTATATTGGATCCATGCATTGTCTTAAAGTGACATCAGCCTAACATTAAAAACACTCCTGTCTGTGTTTTATATGTTAATCAAACAACAAAAGAACTGAAAAAAAACCTTGACTAAATAACTTTGTATCTTTTATAAGGATTAATCGATTTTTAATTCAATGTTATTTTTTCATTTGATTGTGGAAATTTTTTGGGTTACTGGGATATTACAGTTACTGGGATATTTCACACGCACAACCATTTTTAGGGTTTACAAAGAATGGTGTGAAAAGGAATATCCAGTATGCGACAGTCCTGTGTGTTAAAATGCCTTGTTGATGCTAGAGGTCAGAGGAGAATGGTCCGAACTGATTCAAGCTGATAGAAGAGCAACTTTGACTGAAATAACCACTCATTACAATCAAGGTATGCAGCAAAGCATTTGTGAAGCTACAACATGCACAACCTTGAGGTGGATGGGCTACAACAGCAGAAGACCCCACCGGGTACCACTCATCTCCACTATGTAAGGAAGGATTTTCCTAAGACTGAATTTAGGAACTCGAACCTGCAATAAAACAATAAAAACTTACTAATCTGTAAAAGAGATCAAAGGACACCACACAACTAGCCCAACCTGATATCTTCCCCCCATGTTGTGGTTCTTGACTCTTCACACTATCTTCTCTCCTCCAGGGCTCATTCAGGCATGTAAATCTCACAAACCTCCTGCCTCCAGCTGTGTTATGCGAGGGCAAAAGAAATACTTCTGGTGGGAGACGCCCCAATAAATATTGTTGATAACCATCGGTTTAATCCCCCAAGCTCAGGCACAACCACTTGGGTCACGAAGAAAGGGTACAACAAAGGCTGAATAAAGATTTGGGTGTTTATTGTTCTTTTGCTTGTGAATCTAAGGTTTTCCCTTTTCATGTTTGGTATCATTTTAAGTGTTTGGTAAAATGTCTTAATTTCATTGCAGTCATTGGAAATAGGAGAAAGATTGAGAACTCCTGTTCTCCTCCATTGGTGATGTCTTTTCAAGATATCTCCCCTCTCCCCTGAGACCAGGTGTTACCCCCTGGGGTATAGGAATGGACCCAAAACAAACTCTGAAAGATATTGGTACAACCCTTTTGTTCTGGTTTGGGTATTTAAGGCTAGGTAACAGAGCAGTCTTTGGGAACCTGTAACCAGGAAGACCCCCATACAGTGCTGTGTCAGTGTTTTCCCGGTGGAAAGCACTCACACACTACTGTGTGTCTCTGTCAGGAATGCATTGCTTACTTTTAGAATCATCTTTCAGTGATTAATGTCATATATTTATTATTTCTGAATTGGCTGTTAATTGCTTGGGTAATTGGCATGATACATTTTTTCCTGACAAATAAATGTTACATCTTGATTTATTCTGAAGTATTCTGACGTCATTATTTTAGTAAATTATAGGAGGCTGGTGCTACCGCAAATCTTGCAGGATAGGTCAAACTAAAGGCACAGATGTCAATGGAGCAGTAGGCACGTCCTCTGGAGACCTTTTGATTTCTGTCTATGACTGATTTAGCAAGTTGTATGGAAATGGATAAAGTAAACTATATTCTTTGTACGAGTGAGTAGTAGGCAACCGACTTAAGAAGTATTAGCTAACCCTGCACCCTCTGACTAAATTCAGAACTGACAAGGTTTGTGTCTGTGAGAAACACGATACGGCCGACGCTGATCTCTGTGTGGCATCGGGTCCATAATGAATTAATAACTGAAAGCGTAAGAAACTTTCAAAAGAATAATCAAAGATCTAAATTAAATCATAATCAATGGTTATGGCTATTTTCTAATAAGAAACGATCTAAACTTGAACATCAGTAAAAATTGGAGTCAGATTAAGCGTAGAGCTAAAGTAATATTGAAAATAGATTCTAATAAATTAAGTGAACAACTGGAGCGCTGAAAAGACATACACGCATTATCCCTTCGCCCAGCCATTCGGATTTCGTCGTTGGGCCAATGGGTTGACCTTACAACTACAAATAGGAAAAAGAGGCTACAAATTGCAAGAGCTCACCAAAATTGGACAGTTAAAGACTGGAAAAATTTTGCCTGGTCTGATGAGTCTCGATTTCTGTTTTCATTCAGACATTCAGATGGTAGAGTCAAAATTTGGCGTAAACAGAATGAGAACATGGATCCATCATGCCTTGTTACCACTGCGCAGGCTGGTGGTGGTGGTGTAATGGTGTGGGGGATGTTTTCTTGGCACACTTAGTGCCAATTGAGCATTGTTTAAATGCCACGGCCTACCTGAGCATTGTTTCTCACCATGTCTATCCCTTTATGGCCAACATGTACCTCTGATGGCTACTTCCAGCAGGATAATACACCATGTCACAAAGCTCAAATAATTTCAAATTGGTTTCTTGAACATGACAATGAGTTCACTGTACTAAAATGGCCCCCACAGTCAAAAGATCTCAACCCAATAGAGCATCTTTGGGATGTGGTGGAAGCGGGAGCTTCGGTGCCCTCCCACAAATCTACATTAACTGCAAGATGCTATCCTATTAATATGGGCCAACATTTCTAAAGAATGATTTCAGCACCTTGTTGAAGAATTAGAATAAAGGCAGTTCTGAAGGCGAAAGGGGCTCAAACAGTATTAGTATGGTGTTCCTAATAATCCTTTAGGTTAGTGTAATTCTGACCTGTGAGCGTATTAATTCAGCACTTGCGTGTAGTTCGGTAGAAAGAAATGTTATTTCTCCACGGGCCTAGTGTTGCGTGTGGCGCTGGTGCATACGTCTAGCAATCGCGCCCTGCTTCATACCACAGTCATGTTAAAAATAGGGCTGGTCCGAATACCATTTTTTAGCTTCGAAGCTTCGGTAGTAATGAACATCGAATATTCGAAGCTTCGGAAAAATCAATTTGTATAATTTATATTTAAATTTTCGAAGCTGCACAATCTCTTTAGGCTGTCTGTCCGTTTGCATTTTGATTATTTCCATAAACCGTTCATCCAAACGACTTCACAGGGGAGTACAGTGTTGTATTTGGTGCAATATAGATAGACAGGCGAGACGTGACACATTCAGAATTTTTAATAAACTATACAGAACAGCGCAAATGGGAAGCGGCGCACCTCCTGCAAGATATGCTCAGAGAACGGACACTGCACTAGTGATATAAAACACACACTCTCTCTCACACACACACACAGGACTGTTAACTTAAGCAATATTTTTATTAAGGTAGTCTAATATTTTTCTCACTAACAAATCACTAACAAAGTAGGGTTGATTTAAATAGTGACAGCGCGCACCTCACGCGAGCAGGGATTAGGCCTAGCCATAGCCTATGCTCCGAAAACGGACACTGAGTGATATAAAACACACACACAGGTCTGTTAACTTAACCAATATTTTAATAAGGTAGTCTTATAATATTTTTCTCACTGACAAATTAAGGTAGGCATATATTTAAATAAATAAAAACGAAATTGAAATAAAAAACGAAATTGAAATAAATAAAAACGAAATTGAAATAAATAAAAACGAAATTGAAATAAATAAAAACAAAAAATAAATGAACAAACTGTAATAGGCCTAAAGAAAAGAACACGGTATAATTAACAATAATTTTCTTTCAATAACATCACACACATTTCAATTAACGAACAGTTTTAAGCGAAAACAAATTTTAGGCGGGCGTTATAGCGCAGCTCACATTTCAATAAACAGAACGTCGTTTAGTGACCTCGCAGTAAAATCTCAAAGTCTCCTGATATTTCGCAGTAGATTGATTTTAGATTGATAATAAGGGTAAAAAACACGTAAAAGGGATAATCCATTTTGTTTCTATTATTCTATTTTTCACTATGCAGCTTAACCCAAAATACAAGTTCAGGCATGCACTTCTGTCTCCATGCAAACTCCGCTGTTCTGCACTCTAGTGAATACTCCCGTTGCAGGAACACAGTAGCCTAGTCCAAGAAGTAATATATATTTATTAAGTAACTATAACGAAGTTATATGTTAAGTATTATATTTCACCAGATTTTATAGTAGTGTAAAACATATTATATGTATGGTGTGCAAAAAAAAAAAAAAAAAAAAAAACAGAATATCCGAATGTCACATTTTCAAATCGAATACCAACCCACCGAACGAATATTCGAATATTCTAGTCCAGCCCTAGTTAAAAACATGACTGTTATCAATGTATTCACTCATCCATAAAAGATCCATCAGCCTGATGACAAGATCCATAATTCAGCTTAATGTGGAATATACATCAATATACGCCTTTGTTATTTTAAGAGGTTAGCAACCCCTGGTGGTGAAAAATCCTGCATATTGTACCTTTAACGAGTACATAAGCACATAATTCAACCTTACATTAATTATATGACCGCTTCCACAAAACAATTAAATGGTACAACTATTTTCTATATTGATAATAATAATACATTTCTTGTTTCTTGAGCGCAAAAGCATATTAGAATGATTTCTGAAGGATCAAGTGAAGACGGGAGTTAATGGCTGCTGAAAATAATATTAAAATAGAAAACAGCCATTTTTAATTGTAATAATATTTCAGAAAAAAATATATTCTACAGCCTTGGTGACCATAAGAGGCTTCTTTCAAAAACATACAACAAATCTTACCAGCCACAAACTTTTGAAGAGTATATCGATCTGTATATTGCATGTAGAAAAATATTGTATAGATAACCAAAGAAAACATACCTTTCTGTGAGCTTTTAGCAAACCCAAAATCTGTCAGTTCGAATGTGCCCTTCGTTGTCCAGTAGTATATTTTCTGGTTTCAGGTCTCTGTAGACTATTTCTTTGGAGTGAAGGTATTCAATGGCGGCACACAGATTTCAGCCGAGTGAAACATTCCGGTGCTGTTACTGAAACGTCCTCGTTGCGTAAATAGCTGAAGAGTTCACCACCATTCACATATTCCATCAACATGTACAGCAAGCGATCATCATGATGCGTCCAGTACCTGAAAAAATGGCCAAGTATTTACATGTGATTTGGTCATATTTATAATGGCCATGAGCTTGGAGGCAGACATGCTATACATTATAAGACCTGGACTTAAATTCCTAAAGCATTACACAATTATTACAAATATTAATACAATTGTATTAATTAATTGTATTAACTTTTCTAGGTCTAGAAATCATACTTATCATACAAATTAGGCTACCTCATATATCCCGTTTTTTCTAATATACCCCTGGTTCTTCAAAAAAAGGAAAAGAAAAAAAAAAGTTGTTGAGGGGTTGAATTAAAAAAGAAATTTCTTGAGGCCCGTCTGGTTGAGAACCACTAGTATAGATCAGTATCTATATTTAGAAATATTTAATAATAGGTTTAACTATAGTAAATTCATACAATATTTGACATTGATATGTTTGGTACTTCAGCAGGTTTAAATGTTTATACAGCACACAGAAATGTTTCTAGATCATAACCCTGTGTAAGTTTATGAGATAATAAAGTAAAAATAGTAATCTGTTAGCCTATTTGTCAATGTTGTGTAGTGTTCACTTACAGTCTGACAAGGAAAGGATGGTTCACCTCCGTCAAAACCTCTTTCTCATTATGTACGTGTTGCTCCTGCTTTAGACGAATAACATCTGGGATCTTCATCGCCTTCAGAGCAAAGAAACTTCTTGTCTTTTTATCCTTCACCAGAAAAACCCTTCCAAAGGTTCCTGTACCTGCAACATTGTGGAGAATGTTATAATGACATAATGAGAGTGGCTACAATGCAAAAAATACATAATAGCCTCAAAAGAAACTTAATTCACATTGAATCCAAAATGTATGAAGACTTAGGCTGAATCCCAATTCACCCCTTGGCCCTACCCCTTGTTTTCAAGTGTACCCCTTGGCCCTTAATACGGAGTTATAAGGGCCAAGGGTTGAAATATACCCCTACGAAATGGAACAACCCCTCATGAACCCGATACGTCATCAGTCGTCGGCGAAGGCTCTGCCGTTACAGAGTTTTTACAGGATTTCTCCATGACAACAACTGACAATAAACGCAGCTGCTCTTAACTTTGAATAAACATGATGATTATAACATCCCTTCCTCGAAATGTATGTCTTTTCTGATCAGAAAGGTAATTTATTATACCATTTCTTAATTTAAACGGCTATATGTTATTATAAGAGTAAGTCGTGGAATCAGCTGGCGCTAAATTTAAATGTTTAACCGTTTGCGATCCATCTCGCCGGTGATTTCCGATGCATTCCGTGAACTTTCTCATAGCCCTCCGTTTGGAGTGTGCCTCTGAAAAATCTCTGTTTCGAGGGCTATGTAGCCCTAGCCCTTCGCCCTACCCCTCGATCTCAACAAGAATCGGGACACCCTACCCCTAGACGTGAACGCGCAAAATGGAGGGGTAGGGCCAAGGGGTGAATTGGGATTGAGCCTTAATCTACCTACAACCACTATACCATTTTTTAAATAGAGACTATAGAAGCGTGTTTGTGTTTGTTCTCCACAGAGGTTTGATGGCAAACATTAATGGGGACACTTGTTGTAGTGGGTAAAATATCCTACGCTACACACATTTGAGCAATGACAACAGAGAGATCTCTAAAGCTGAGAGAGCAGGGCACCTTTGACCACCCACCAAAATACAGGCTACTCAGTCAGTCTCATCGGATCACTGTTACAAGCTTGACAGGACAGGTCAATACTAACAATATCGATACAACTCGACAGGCTATTTGGACCAAAAGATCCTATTATATGCTCTTAGACCTAAGTCTCACACTATCTTGATGATAACCTTAAAGCATGGTAAGAAAAATAAATCCCTGTATGTGTGTACGTGTGGAGTTGGCATTCTCTGCAGGTACTATTAGCACTCGGCTCAAGAGGAGGAAAACCACAGTCGTGGAGTGGTAGTTTGGGCATGAAGTGGATCATGCAGATATTGAAAAAAGTCTTTTGTTTTATTTGTTTAACCAAAATTCAGCTTGAGAAATACTTCTAAAGTAGAATACACACTTGAGACAGACAAACATCCCTAACAGGACTCGTACAGCGTTACCATTTGACTCGCATTTGTGACTAAAAATAGATGTGTGCGAACTGTAAAATGTAGTTTAGAGAAAAAAGTGTATGAATAAAAAAAAAAGTTTTGCGGATCAGTTTTCTTAAATGTAAGATCATAAAAAGTTAGGCTAACAATTTGAGAGATATCTCTTTAAAAAAATGCTTTATGATTGACACTACTATTCAAATGGTTAGGGTCAGCAATATTTCTATTTCAAATAAAGTGTTCTTTTGAACTTTCTATTTAAAAAAAAAACACATCAGTTTTTTTAAGCACTAAACCAGAATATTAGAATGATTTCTGTGACCCTGAACACTGGAATAATTGCTGCGCTGTATATATATATATATATATCACACAGTACTGTGCAGAAGTCTTAGGCACACTGAGTATTTTCGCCTCAAAGAAATGGTTTTGAGCCAGTTATTGATATATTTTGTTCTAGTGTCTCAGTAGGAAATATCAGTTTACATTTCCATACATTAACTATAATAATCCAGTGAAATTTTTGAATGCACAAGGATTCTGACAACAGCCAATGCTCCACACGGAGGTCTGATCTCACCATCATCGAGTGCATCTGAAATTATATGAAGAAACAGAAAAAACAGAGACTAAGACCAGAAGAACTGTGGCAACGTTCTCGAGGTATAGTGCCTGCCTGCCAAGCTACAGTACTGTGAAAAAGTTTAAGGCACTTGTGTAAAAATGCTGTAAATGAGAATGTTTTCAAAAATGATGTCATAATCATAAATAGATTTTATTTATCAATTCACTTTTATTAGTTAACTGTTATTAACTTTTAACAGTTAACAAATTCAAATCAATAGGTGTTTAGTACCCTTTACGTTAAAAACAGCTTTTGTCCACAACGTTTCTGGAAACGTTGCCGCAGTTCTTCTGGTCTTAGTCTCTGTTTTTTCTGTTTCTTCATAATTTCAGATGCACTCGATGATGGTGAAATCGAGCCTCCGATGTGGAGCATTGGCTGTTGTCAGAGTCCTTGTGCATTCAAAATTTCACTGGATTATTACAATTAATGGCACAATTAATGTCTGGAAATGTAAACTGATATTTCCCACTGAGACACTACAACAAAATATATAAATAACTGGCTTAAAATCATTTATTTGATGTGAAAATACTAGTGTGCCTAAGACTTCTGCAGAGTACTGTGTATGTATATATAATATATATATATATATATATATATATTATATATACATACACAGTACTCTGCAGAAGTCTTAGGCACACTAGTATTTTCACATCAAATAAATGATTTTAAGCCAGTTATTTATATATTTTGTTGTAGTGTCTCAGTGGGAAATATCAGTTTACATTTCCAGACATTAATTGTGCCATTAATTGTAATAATCCAGTGAAATTTTGAATGCACAAGGACTCTGACAACAGCCAATGCTCCACACGGAGGTCTGAATCTCACCATCATCGAGTGCATCTGAAATTATGAAGAAACAGAAAAAACAGAGACTAAGACCAGAAGAACTGCGGCAACGTTTCCAGAAACGTTGTGGACAAAAGCTGTTTTTAACGTAAAGGGTACTAAACACCTATTGATTTGAATTTGTTAACTGTTAAAAGTTAATAACAGTTAACTAATAAAAGTGAATTGATAAATAAAATCTATTTATGATTATGACATCATTTTTGAAAACATTCTCATTTACAGCATTTTTACACAAGTGCCTTAAACTTTTTCACAGTACTGTAGCTTGGCAGGCAGGCACTATACCTCGAGAACGTTGCCACAGTTCTTCTGGTCTTAGTCTCTGTTTTTTCTGTTTCTTCATATAATTTCAGATGCACTCGATGATGGTGAGATCAGACCTCCGTGTGGAGCATTGGCTGTTGTCAGAATCCTTGTGCATTCAAAAATTTCACTGGATTATTATAGTTAATGTATGGAAATGTAAACTGATATTTCCTACTGAGACACTAGAACAAAATATATCAATAACTGGCTCAAAACCATTTCTTTGAGGCGAAAATACTCAGTGTGCCTAAGACTTCTGCACAGTACTGTGTGATATATATATATATATATACAGCGCAGCAATTATTCCAGTGTTCAGGGTCACAGAAATCATTCTAATATTCTGGTTTAGTGCTTAAAAAAACTGATGTGTTTTTTTTTTAAATAGAAAGTTCAAAAGAACACTTTATTTGAAATAGAAATATTGCTGACCCTAACCATTTGAATAGTAGTGTCAATCATAAAGCATTTTTTTAAAGAGATATCTCTCAAATTGTTAGCCTAACTTTTTATGATCTTACATTTAAGAAAACTGATCCGCAAAACTTTTTTTTTTATTCATACACTTTTTTCTCTAAACTACATTTTACAGTTCGCACACATCTATTTTTAGTCACAAATGCGAGTCAAATGGTAACGCTGTACGAGTCCTGTTAGGGATGTTTGTCTGTCTCAAGTGTGTATTCTACTTTAGAAGTATTTCTCAAGCTGAATTTTGGTTAAACAAATAAAACAAAAGACTTTTTTCAATATCTGCATGATCCACTTCATGCCCAAACTACCACTCCACGACTGTGGTTTTCCTCCTCTTGAGCCGAGTGCTAATAGTACCTGCAGAGAATGCCAACTCCACACGTACACACATACAGGGATTTATTTTTCTTACCATGCTTTAAGGTTATCATCAAGATAGTGTGAGACTTAGGTCTAAGAGCATATAATAGGATCTTTTGGTCCAAATAGCCTGTCGAATTGTATCGATATTGTTAGTATTGACCTGTCCTGTCAAGCTTGTAACAGTGATCCGATGAGACTGACTGAGTAGCCTGTATTTTGGTGGGTGGTCAAAGGTGCCCTGCTCTCTCAGCTTTAGAGATCTCTCTGTTGTCATTGCTCAAATGTGTGTAGCGTAGGATATTTTACCCACTACAACAAGTGTCCCCATTAATGTTTGCCATCAAACCTCTGTGGAGAACAAACACAAACACAGCTTCTATAGTCTCTATTTAAAAAATGGTATAGTGGTTGTAGGTAGATTAAGGCTCAATCCCAATTCACCCCTTGGCCCTACCCCTCCATTTTGCGCGTTCACGTCTAGGGGTAGGGTGTCCCGATTCTTGTTGAGATCGAGGGGTAGGGCGAAGGGCTAGGGCTACATAGCCCTCGAAACAGAGATTTTTCAGAGGCACACTCCAAACGGAGGGCTATGAGAAAGTTCACGGAATGCATCGGAAATCACCGGTGAGATGGATCGCAAACGGTTAAACATTTAAATTTAGCGCCAGCTGATTCCACGACTTACTCTTATAATAACATATAGCCGTTTAAATTAAGAAATGGTATAATAAATTACCTTTCTGATCAGAAAAGACATACATTTCGAGGAAGGGATGTTATAATCATCATGTTTATTCAAAGTTAAGAGCAGCTGCGTTTATTGTCAGTTGTTGTCATGGAGGAATCCTGTAAAACTCTGTAACGGCAGAGACCTTCGCCGACGACTGATGACGTATCGGGTTCATGAGGGGTTGTTCCATTTCGTAGGGGTATATTTCAACCCCTTGGCCCTTATAACTCCGTATTAAGGGCCAAGGGGTACACTCGAAAACAAGGGGTAGGGCCAAGGGGTGAATTGGGATTCAGCCTAAGTCTTCATACATTTTGGATTCAATGTGAATTAAGTTTCTTTTGAGGCTATTATGTATTTTTTGCATTGTAGCCACTCTCATTATGTCATTATAACATTCTCCACAATGTTGCAGGTACAGGAACCTTGGAAGGGTTTTTCTGGTGAAGGATAAAAAGACAAGAAGTTTCTTTGCTCTGAAGGCGATGAAGATCCCAGATGTTATTCGTCTAAAGCAGGAGCAACACGTACATAATGAGAAAGAGGTTTTGACGGAGGTGAACCATCCTTTCCTTGTCAGACTGTAAGTGAACACTACACAACATTGACAAATAGGCTAACAGATTACTATTTTTACTTTATTATCTCATAAACTTACACAGGGTTATGATCTAGAAACATTTCTGTGTGCTGTATAAACATTTAAACCTGCTGAAGTACCAAACATATCAATGTCAAATATTGTATGAATTTACTATAGTTAAACCTATTATTAAATATTTCTAAATATAGATACTGATCTATACTAGTGGTTCTCAACCAGACGGGCCCTCAGAAATTTCTTTTTTAATTCAACCCCTCAACAACTTTTTTTTTTTCTTTTCCTTTTTTTGAAGAACCAGGGGTATATTAGAAAAAACGGGATATATGAGGTAGCCTAATTTGTATGATAAGTATGATTTCTAGACCTAGAAAAGTTAATACAATTAATTAATACAATTGTATTAATATTTGTAATAATTGTGTAATGCTTTAGGAATTTAAGTCCAGGTCTTATAATGTATAGCATGTCTGCCTCCTAGCTCATGGCCATTATAAATATGACCAAATCACATGTAAATACTTGGCCATTTTTTCAGGTACTGGGACGCATCATGATGATCGCTTGCTGTACATGTTGATGGAATATGTGAATGGTGGTGAACTCTTCAGCTATTTACGCAACAAAGGACGTTTCAGTAACAGCACCGGAACGTTTTACTCGGCTGAAATCTGTGTGCCGCCATTGAATACCTTCACTCCAAAGAAATAGTCTACAGAGACCTGAAACCAGAAAATATACTACTGGACAACGAAGGGCACATTGAACTGACAGATTTTGGGTTTGCTAAAAGCTCACAGAAAGGTATGTTTTCTTTGGTTATCTATACAATATTTTTCTACATGCAATATACAGTCGGTCAATACTCTTCAAAAGTTTGTGGCTGGTAAGATTTGTTGTATGTTTTTGAAGAGAAGCCTCTTATGGTCACCAAGGCTGCAGAATATATTTTTTTCTGAAATATTATTACAATTAAAAATGGCTGTTTTCTATTTTAATATTATTTTCAGCAGCCATTAACTCCCATCTTCACTTGATCCTTCAGAAATCATTCTAATATGCTTTTGCGCTCAAGAAACAAGAAATGTATTATTATTATCAATATAGAAAATAGTTGTACCATTTAATTGTTTTGTGGAAGCGGTCATATAATTAATGTAAGGTTGAATTATGTGCTTATGTACTCGTTAAAGGTACAATATGCAGGATTTTTCACCACCAGGGGTTGCTAACCTCTTAAAATAACAAAGGCGTATATTGATGTATATTCCACATTAAGCTGAATTATGGATCTTGTCATCAGGCTGATGGATCTTTTATGGATGAGTGAATACATTGATAACAGTCATGTTTTTAACTAGGGCTGGACTAGAATATTCGAATATTCGTTCGGTGGGTTGGTATTCGATTTGAAAATGTGACATTCGGATATTCTGTTTGTTTTTTTTTTTTTTTTTTGCACACCATACATATAATATGTTTTACACTACTATAAAATCTGGTGAAATATAATACTTAACATATAACTTCGTTATAGTTACTTAATAAATATATATTACTTCTTGGACTAGGCTACTGTGTTCCTGCAACGGGAGTATTCACTAGAGCGCAGAACAGCGGAGTTTGCATGGAGACAGAAGTGCATGCCTGAACTTGTATTTTGGGTTAAGCTGCATAGTGAAAAATAGAATAATAGAAACAAAATGGATTATCCCTTTTACGTGTTTTTTACCCTTATTATCAATCTAAAATCAATCTACTGCGAAATATCAGGAGACTTTGAGATTTTACTGCGAGGTCACTAAACGACGTTCTGTTTATTGAAATGTGAGCTGCGCTATAACGCCCGCCTAAAATTTGTTTTCGCTTAAAACTGTTCGTTAATTGAAATGTGTGTGATGTTATTGAAAGAAAATTATTGTTAATTATACCGTGTTCTTTTCTTTAGGCCTATTACAGTTTGTTCATTTATTTTTCGTTTTTATTTATTTTCAATTTCGTTTTTATTTATTTCAATTTCGTTTTTATTTATTTCAATTTCGTTTATTTATTTCAATTTCGTTTTTATTTATTTAAATATATGCCTACCTTAATTTGTCAGTGAGAAAAATATTATAAGACTACCTTATTAAAATATTGGTTAAGTTAACAGACCTGTGTGTGTGTTTTATATCACTCAGTGTCCGTTTTCGGAGCATAGGCTATGGCTAGGCCTAATCCCTGCTCGCGTGAGGTGCGCGCTGTCACTATTTAAATCAACCCTACTTTGTTAGTGATTTGTTAGTGAGAAAAATATTAGACTACCTTAATAAAAATATTGCTTAAGTTAACAGTCCTGTGTGTGTGTGTGAGAGAGAGTGTGTGTTTTATATCACTAGTGCAGTGTCCGTTCTCTGAGCATATCTTGCAGGAGGTGCGCCGCTTCCCATTTGCGCTGTTCTGTATAGTTTATTAAAAATTCTGAATGTGTCACGTCTCGCCTGTCTATCTATATTGCACCAAATACAACACTGTACTCCCCTGTGAAGTCGTTTGGATGAACGGTTTATGGAAATAATCAAAATGCAAACGGACAGACAGCCTAAAGAGATTGTGCAGCTTCGAAAATTTAAATATAAATTATACAAATTGATTTTTCCGAAGCTTCGAATATTCGATGTTCATTACTACCGAAGCTTCGAAGCTAAAAAAATGGTATTCGGACCAGCCCTATTTTTAACATGACTGTGGTATGAAGCAGGGCGCGATTGCTAGACGTATACCAGCGCCACACGCAACACTAGGCCCGTGGAAGAATAACATTTCTTTCTACCGAACTACACGCAAGTGCTGAATTAATACGCTCACAGGTCAGAATTACACTAACCTAAAGGATTATTAGGAACACCATACTAATACTGTTTGAGCCCCTTTCGCCTTCAGAACTGCCTTTATTCTAATTCTTCAACAAGGTGCTGAAATCATTCTTTAGAAATGTTGGCCCATATTAATAGGATAGCATCTTGCAGTTAATGTAGATTTGTGGGAGGGCACCGAAGCTCCCGCTTCCACCACATCCCAAAGATGCTCTATTGGGTTGAGATCTTTTGACTGTGGGGGCCATTTTAGTACAGTGAACTCATTGTCATGTTCAAGAAACCAATTTGAAATTATTTGAGCTTTGTGACATGGTGTATTATCCTGCTGGAAGTAGCCATCAGAGGTACATGTTGGCCATAAAGGGATAGACATGGTGAGAAACAATGCTCAGGTAGGCCGTGGCATTTAAACAATGCTCAATTGGCACTAAGTGTGCCAAGAAAACATCCCCCACACCATTACACCACCACCACCAGCCTGCGCAGTGGTAACAAGGCATGATGGATCCATGTTCTCATTCTGTTTACGCCAAATTTTGACTCTACCATCTGAATGTCTGAATGAAAACAGAAATCGAGACTCATCAGACCAGGCAAAATTTTTCCAGTCTTTAACTGTCCAATTTTGGTGAGCTCTTGCAATTTGTAGCCTCTCTTTCCTATTTGTAGTTGTAAGGTCAACCCATTGGCCCAACGACAGAATCCGAATGGCTGGGCGAAGGGATAATGCGTGTATGTCTTTTCAGCGCTCCAGTTGTTCACTTAATTTATTAGAATCTATTTTCAATATTACTTTAGCTCTACGCTTAATCTGACTCCAATTTTTACTGATGTTCAAGTTTAGATCGTTTCTTATTAGAAAATAGCCATAACCATTGATTATGATTTAATTTAGATCTTTGATTATTCTTTTGAAAGTTTCTTACGCTTTCAGTTATTAATTCATTATGGACCCGATGCCACACAGAGATCACGATCGGCCGTATCGTGTTTCTCACGGACACAAACCTTGTCAGTTCTGAATTTAGTCAGAGGGTGCAGGGTTAGCTAATACTTCTTAAGTCGGTTGCCTACTACTCACTCGTACAAAGAATATAGTTTACTTTATCCATTTCCATACAACTTGCTAAATCAGTCATAGACAGAAATCAAAAGGTCTCCAGAGGACGTGCCTACTGCTCCATTGACATCTGTGCCTTTAGTTTGACCTATCCTGCAAGATTTGCGGTAGCACCAGCCTCCTATAATTTACTAAAATAATGACGTCAGAATACTTCAGAATAAATCAAGATGTAACATTTATTTGTCAGGAAAAAATGTATCATGCCAATTACCCAAGCAATTAACAGCCAATTCAGAAATAATAAATATATGACATTAATCACTGAAAGATGATTCTAAAAGTAAGCAATGCATTCCTGACAGAGACACACAGTAGTGTGTGAGTGCTTTCCACCGGGAAAACACTGACACAGCACTGTATGGGGGTCTTCCTGGTTACAGGTTCCCAAAGACTGCTCTGTTACCTAGCCTTAAATACCCAAACCAGAACAAAAGGGTTGTACCAATATCTTTCAGAGTTTGTTTTGGGTCCATTCCTATACCCAGGGGGTAACACCTGGTCTCAGGGGAGAGGGGAGATATCTTGAAAAGACATCACCAATGGAGGAGAACAGGAGTTCTCAATCTTTCTCCTATTTCCAATGACTGCAATGAAATTAAGACATTTTACCAAACACTTAAAATGATACCAAACAGAGGGAAAACCTTAGATTCACAAGCAAAAGAACAATAAACACCCAAATCTTTATTCAGCCTTTGTTGTACCCTTTCTCGTGACCCAAGTGGTTGTGCCTGAGCTTGGGGGATTAAACTCGATGGTTATCAACAATATTTATTGGGGCGTCTCCCACCAGAAGTATTTCTTTTGCCCTCGCATAACACAGCTGGAGGCAGGAGGTTTGTGAGATTTACATGCCTGAATGAGCCCTGGAGGAGAGAAGATAGTGTGAAGAGTCAAGAACCACAACATGGGGGGAAGATATCAGGTTGGGCTAGTTGTGTGGTGTCCTTTGATCTCTTTTACAGATTAGTAAGTTTTTATTGTTTTATTGCAGGTTCGAGTTCCTAAATTCAGTCTTAGGAAAATCCTTCCTTACATAGTGGAGATGAGTGGTACCCGGTGGGGTCTTCTGCTGTTGTAGCCCATCCACCTCAAGGTTGTGCATGTTGTAGCTTCACAAATGCTTTGCTGCATACCTTGATTGTAATGAGTGGTTATTTCAGTCAAAGTTGCTCTTCTATCAGCTTGAATCAGTCGGCCCATTCTCCTCTGACCTCTAGCATCAACAAGGCATTTTAACACACAGGACTGTCGCATACTGGATATTCCCTTTCACACCATTCTTTGTAAACCCTAAAAATGGTTCGTGCTGAAATATCCCAGTAACTGTAATATCCCAGTAACCCAAAAAATTTCCACAATCAAATGAAAAAATAACATTGAATTAAAAATCGATTAATCCTTATAAAAGATACAAAGTTATTTAGTCAAGGTTTTTTTTCAGTTCTTTTGTTGTTTGATTAACATATAAAACACAGACAGGAGTGTTTTTAATGTTAGGCTGATGTCACTTTAAGACAATGCATGGATCCAATATACTGATAGTTACACATACGTTTTCTATCAACTGTTTACATTAGGGTGGAACGGTACATGTATTCGTCTGGAACCGGAAACGGTACGGGCGTCACGGTTCGGTGCACGAATTTAAACGGAAAATACACGGTATATAAATAAATAAAACTCGCGTGCATATTAATTAATGTAATGCGGAACTACTGTTAGATACGCGGGTTCTTTAGGGACACATAATCTGTACCATCGGCTAGCTCTGAACCGTCAAAGCTCTGAACGCGCGTTCACTTCAAACGTGGCTTTATACGCGCATCCTCGCTTTGGACTAGCGTCGAACCAGACGCGAATCAGACGTGAATTTGGCACTCTATTCGCATTTGGTGTGACCGCATAATGAACAGGCTGCGATGTCAAGATTGCAATGCTTGTGTGTGTGTGTGTGTGTGTGTGTAGAGAGAGAGAGAGAGACGCGATAGAACAGTGGAAACATAAAAACTGTTCTCATATTTGTGTAGGCTACACTCGCAATAAAACACAACATTGTGCTTTTGTCACACTGTAAACGCTTGACAAACTGTAACCTACAACTGTCATCCAACCAAAATCACACACACACTGTTTTAAAAGCAAAACATAGGCTATTTATCCAACTCCATTTCAAAACAGTCTGTGGGTCCCATCTTTTGGACATTCGTCATATTCCTCGGAGCACTAATCTTACACATTCTACATTGATTTAAAAAGAAAATCAAATGTGTTTTTAAAGGTAGTATTATGTTATACAGAAATCAATTATTTATTCAGATGAAAATAATGTCACATTGTTAATTAATAATGTTAATTAAAATTAAGGAAAACAAATATATTCATCTGAAATATAGCAAAATAATTTTAAATAAATTCAGGTACTATTACCAAACATTTCGCAAGGTCTTTTTGTCTTTTTATTCATTTAATTAATAAACTAATTATATAAAACTATTGTCAGTGCACTACAAATAAACTGGTTCTATGCTTTTATAAAACTAAAAAAAATACAATGCCTTCTGTATTTTTGTTTTGCTTTTCCCTCCATTGTACCGAAATCGTACCGAACCGTGAGGTCTGAACCGAGGTATGAACCGAACCGTGACTTCTGTGTACCGTTCCACCCCTAGTTTACATTCACAAGACGACGTGAAAGAGCTCAAATCAGTATTTGCGTCCTCTCAGATGCATGTGAGTTATCTTGTCTTGTCTTCTTGAGCTTGAATGTTTAAATAGGCAAGTTTAAAAAACCTGTGCAAATGATCAACTTTCATGCCGATGCAGCACCGATCAGGACAGTGACAGTTCTGTCAACTGTTGGTTTAGTCCTGTCGAGCCCTGCACTTAGATCTAGCATGTCAATTCTCTTTACATGGCATTTGTTAAAGCCTTTTTCTTTCTCTAACATTAAGTGAGCATGTGTGAGAGAAAGCAACAAAGTGTGCTCTGCTCTCAGCCAAGCGATGGTGCATAAAGCTCTGCAGGCAATGAAATTATCTGTGCCAAACTTTTTTTTTCCCTCTAACTCAATCACAGGTGACTTAAATCACACAATTTACTAGCCTTTGGCTATTTAAAGACATTTTTAGTTGCCTAACATGAAAATTGGTTGCAAAGGTAATTTACTTTTAATGTAGAGGGTTGTAAATGCAATAGGTGATTTAACATCAAAATTGTGTGTAATGTTAAAATGTATGTATTTAATTTAACCTTCTCCCTTTAAATATTTTAGTCAGTTCAAAAATAGTGTATTCAATTTGATATTATTTATTTACAATTAAAAGAGCAGTTTCGTGTTCCTTGTTCAACTGGTCAAGGTTGATGTGGGATTTAGAAAGTAAGTAATGAATAATGCAATACTTTTTAGAGAGGGTAATTGGTACAGTAATCTAATTACACTGTTGATGTAATAAGTAGCTAGTAGCTATTACTTGGTAACACTTTAGTTTAGGGTCCAATTCTCTTTATAGAGGGAATGCGCATGACGTCACCGTCGGCCGGAGTGCCTGCAGTTCCTCACAGTGAGTGGCAAAAAGACTGAGTGGCTGTATGTGTTCAGCGTGAATGCCGCGATAAACAAACACAACACATATAAAGTGGGAAAGAGCTTTGCGATTGACTGTACAACTAAACTCAGCAAAAAAAGAAACGTCCTCTGACTTTCAACTGTTTTTTTCTTTCAGTAAACTTAAAGGGCAATTCCACCTCTGGAAAGATGAATGTGTATTTAAAATGGGTCATTTATGTAGAAGAAATGTGAAATTATTTTTTAATTTGGAGCTTTCTAGACTGAGAAAAGACAGAAAATGTATTTTTGGCTTATGTGAATGAAAAACATCAACTCCCAGAATTCATTTGCTTCGCTGCCCTAGGAGGCCACGCCTACCGCTAACCTCGCAGTATGTAAACAACAGTCTACTAGTGATTCTCCGTGATGAGTCTGTCCGAAAATGTGTTTCGAGATCGCCCAAAATGTCCGCGATTCGGCTTTTGCGTTCTACAGTCGTCATTCATCATGTTTACTGTGGCAAGCGGAACGAGTGCGAGCTGTATGTGAACGGCGCGAGACGAGCCAGGTTTACTGTGTCGACCGGGATGAGTGCCGGCTGTCTGGATAACGGCGTCGAGGCCGGTGGCGTGATTACCGATGAGCGGCACCTAAGACGTAAGTTACCGGTCTCGTATCTCTCATGGAGGAGCAGGAATTTTCTTAGCAATGTTAAAACGCATCAACCGATCACTTGTTTGGCGTTCATGTAAACACAACAGTCAGATTCACCAATCATAAGGAATTGAGTTAGATTGAAACAAAAGCTGTAACTTACATGTAAACAATGAATGGCGACTTCAGAAATTAAAAGCTGAATCCCGGACATCGACGGCCGGACATGTCCAGGAAAAAGGGGACGGTAACCCCTACTACTCAGCTTTCTCCACAGAACAAGAGCCTGCTAGCTTCAGCGTCCGAAAAAGATGTGTAATGTTAATCCTAATCCTCCATAACGCATCCGTCAGCGTATTCAGTAGTTTCGTCCACATTTTCAAAACGTTTCTGCCAGTGAAATCAAACGCATTGGCACTGATCTGTGATAGGTCTGTTAGCGCAATAGGTCCAACCCCCTATTGGCGGGTTTGAAAGGGTGGGGACTCGGGCTTGTAGTTTTTTACTGAAATCGCCCTCTCTTACACTTCCGCCAACAATGACGTAAAATGACGATTTTTGCGTCATTGTTGGAGGAAGTGAAAAAGGTAAATAGCAGATTTCTCTCGTCTCAGGGGAAAATGATAAAGTGTTGCATGACCATTCAATAGTATAACTGGGTTTCTAACAATGGAAAGCTTAATGCAAATGGGTGGAGTTGCCCTTTAATGTGTGTAAATATTTGTATGAACACTAAAAGAGTCAGACACCATAAGACATAAAATAAAAATGTTTCACAGACATGTGACTAACAGAAAGAGAATAATCTGTCCCTGAATGAAGGGAGGCTCAAAATCAAAAGTACCAGTCAGTATCTGGTGTGGCCACCAGCTGCTTGAAGTACTGCAGTGCATCTCCTCCTCATGGACTGGACCAGATTTGGCAGTTATTGCTGTGAGATGTTACCCCACTCTTCCACCAAGGCACTTGCAAGTTCCTGGACATTTCTGGGGGGCCCTATGGCCCTAGCCCTCACCCTGCGATCCAACATCTGTCTTTGCATCAGCATCTTTCTTTGGGTGTTTTTCACAGTCGGTAGACAAGTCTCTTTAGTGTCCTTCGTTTTTAGAATTGTGACCTTAAGTGTCTACTCTCTGTAAGCGGTTAAGGTCTTAAAGACCATTCCACAGGTGCATGTTAATTAATTGATTATGGTAAATTGAACATGCATGGAAAACATTGTTTAAACCCTTTACAATGAAGATCTGTAAAGTTATTTGGATTTTTATAACATTATTGTTGAAATACACAGTCCTGAAAAAGGGACGTTTCTTTTTTTGCTGAGTTTAGATTTGACAAACAATCGGAGGTATATTTTTGCAGACTGCTATAGAAAGAGGAGCAAATGGATCGATTCAATTCACAGAACTGAAAAGTGGATTTGCAGTTATCATTTTGTGTCAATATGCTGAATTTAGCTGTAAAACCATACCCATATATTTTGTATTGTTATATATATGAACAACTCATCGTTTAAATATTTATCATTGCATATTCTACATTATTGGATGTTTTTTGATAAACACTGAACAAAAAAATAAATAGTTTTAGGGCTGGACGATATGATATAGGCTATATATAACACTGATATAAGTGATCACCCGGATTTAGACCTACCTATATTGTATTTATATAAAGCGTTCACAGGCAAATTTGCTCTATGTTTAGGTCTATATTGCTTTTATTTCCTCGGTGTCAATCAGGCAAACATAAATGTCAGGCAACACGATTCCTGGCTGCATGTCAATATCCATGGACCACTGGATCTTTAGTAAGTTGTAAGGAACACTATATTAAGTCCAACATTTAGTTTAAATTGATAAAATTGTTCGTTTTAGTCGCATTTTCGCAGTTTCCCCTATTAAATCCAGTCACGCAGCAGATGTTTTGCCACTAAGTCAGGCTGAGGGGGTTGTTCCGGTGGGAAGGTGACGTCAATGCATTCCCTCTATTAACCTGTTGCCTATTAGCATGCATACTAGGATACTTGCTGTCTAGTACTTATAAATCACAAATGAATGCCTTATTCCAGATGACCATATTCTACATCCCTAAACTTAACAACTCCATACTAACCGTTGATAAGCAGTAATAGCTGGGTTTCAGTCAAAATTTGCGCAAAATTCAGATGGAGGGCAAGGAGTGAAGAGCACAATGGACGAAATGGAGGAAAGTACTGTAGTACTTTACACGCTATTACAAGAGAAAGATGTAAACAAAAAATCAAACATATGTTGGACGTGATCCTTACGTTTTGAAGAGGAGCGTTTTTTTTTTTTTTTTTTTTCAACTGAATTGAAAGATTTTCTAGCCATCGAGGCGGTAGATATCAGCAACTTTGAACTAACTTGCAGACGGTCTTGCAGACATACTTTGACTTTACAAAGTTCAGAAACATTACACATTACACAAACATAACCACTTGAATTGTTGTATTAACTCACCTTTGACGAAGTCATCACTGCACACATGGGCATTTTCCCATTCGGCTCCTCCCGTCCACAGACGTAGGTTTGCAAGCCGTTTTTTTCCGAAGTTTTCGGTCAATTTCTAGCATTTCCCCCCTTATGAACAACAACTTTAGGTACACGATAAAAATTCCTCGTGGTTTGATCAATTTAAATGACGATTAACGACGCAAAACGCAGGCATTTTGAGTGTGTTATAGTTCTTCCTAAATAGAGCAAATCACTTCCTGCCCTCCATTTGCATTTCGCGCCATGGCAACACAGTGGCGTGACGTCATATGAAAACAAGCTATTAGTTTATTGAGGCACAAGGCAAAGTTAATAGTTAGAATTGGACCCTAATCTAAAGTGTGACCATGTACTTTATTAGAGTAACTTACCCAACACCTACTCCTAGAGAGGTCTATAGATGTTGTGAAATCTTTTGAAGTTATTTTTAAATGCATTCCTTGGGAGAGAAATAACTGAGCAGAAGTTATCTGAAGTCTGCGTCCTTGAGTTGATTTTAAGATTGGATTAAGCATACTCCAGAACATTTTTTCTTGGCATTTTAATTCCTAGTGTTTTCATTGTCAAATTAAATGTAAACCATACATATTGCTGGAATTCTGTAGGCAATCAAATTCATTTCTTTTTTTTTCAGAATCTCAGCTGTGATGTTAGGGAAAAATTATGTAGAATGGGCTCAGAAACAAACCGCCATGTCACTCTTCATCCTTTAAAATCCCTCTTCTTATTCTTCACTCACACATTGTGACTTCCCCTACAAAAGTCATAGAAGTGCTTCTCTGTGGGTATTAACGCTGTCCTAATGTGAGCCTCTTGAACAAAAAAAGGCTGCTTTGTTTGGCTCCAGAGCATCCACCAACCTACTGTTATTAATTCTGAATGAGAGTGACACCAATTATGAAAAAAGAGAGTAACCTTTGTTGAAATTAAAAACCCATCTGGTTTTGCCCTCTTACATTTATCTTTCAAATAAAAAAGAATGAGAGATTGTGTTTGTTTGTTTGTTTGTATACCATCTGCAGTGCAGAGTACTGCAGGCAGTGCTTTTCAGATCAACCCATGACCCATGTATGCATTCTGATTCTGTTTCTCTGTACATGGGGAAGGGCCCCAGTACAACGAGCACCTGACTGTGATGCACAAGTGACCCACAATTAGAAACTCAAGCCAGTGCCACTAGTCCAGTGTAGAAGACACCAGTTCCCTTCAAGCAACAGCTTTGGATTTGCCAGTTTGAGTAGATAACATTTAGACAGATTGTCATGTGGCAACATTGCCATCTGGTGGCTATAGTTTCATTTGGCTTTACAGACCGGGATATTTGCGGTTTGCCTTGATTGATGGCCATTTAAAGTGGCTGTGATTGGTAAGATCAGGACAGGAAGATGACTTTGGAAATTTGATCCTACAACAGGCATGACAGGGTTTTTTTTTCTTGTTTTTTTTTGACCGCATTATGGCATTTTCATCTGTTTTTCTTTTATCTTGTAAGTGTCTGCTCAACATGAGGGCTTATTGTTGTGCCACAGTTACTGATTGCAGGGTTCTTATTGTTGTCGTATTTGTAGGTGCAGTGAACTTGTCAAACCAGTTGCTGCTCAGTTTAGAGTGGCCAATCAAATAGAACACATAAAAAGGAATAGGAGAAAAGTCACCATCACTACAGCGTTGACATCCTAAAGGTCCTTTTTGAAAATTTGTCTGTGAATTTTTAGATGTTTCACACTTGTTTCAGCAATGACAATGGCAAAGAGTTACAGGTAAAGGTAGGTTAGGCTATTATTTCCATAAACACTTTTGTACATATCTTCTGTGGAAGTCTCAGGACCAAAAAATGTTTATCAAATCATTGCATTCGTTACGAATGATACAATCTCCTACTTGCCCTTCAGCATATGTCCATGGCTATTACGTAATTTTTACGAAATAATATTATGTAGGTGTGCGCGAGGATTTCACACTGAAATCTTTTCCAGTTAATTTCTCCTGTTCTGTCCGTAGAGGTTAGACTTCCATAAATAAAAACATGGACACCACACTGGAGAGCAGCTTCAAGTTCATAGTAGAAAATTAAGTTGTACTTCTGATGAAATGAGATGCAGACACTGTTTTTAAGTCTATTTTTAAAATGCTGCTTAATTTTAAAGGGGTGATGAACTGAGAAATCAAATTTTCCTTGAGCTTTTGACATCTAAGAGGTATGAAGAATCTCCTGTAAGTTTCAGAACTGAAAACGTCCTTGTTAGTCCAATAAAAGCTTTTATTGACACCAGTCTCAGCAAACGACTCGTTTTTCAAAGTGGGGAACTACAGACGTCAAAGATGATAAAACACCACCCCGCAGAAGAAGATCAACGCCTACTTCAGACACGGCTGGTTTAGCCCCGCCCACCGATTTGCGCATTACACGCATAGCTAAATAACATAGATGCCTACCACGTGATGACAAACCGATTCAAACAATTTCCCCCACCTGGACCAACGAGTGAGTTGAAACTCATTATAATATGCAAATCTGTTATCCACTCACAGCAGTGGGCGTGTACATCCGAGTCTTCAGTGCGAGATGCCCATAAAAAGCGAGCGTTTTGAGCTAGGCTCAAAACTAGGGTACAAAATAGCCTATTACTTAGGCTATTCATTTTGATGTTTTTTAATGCAAAAACCAAGCAAACTTCATAAGTTCAGACAACTATATAATAAAATGTAAAAAGCCAGTTCATGACCCCTTTTTAGCGATCTTTTGAAAGTGCTATATAAATAAACATGATGTGACTTTACTAGAGTGCCGAATTGCAGAGCTCATGCAAACATATCCACTTTGCTTTTCTTATGGTTTATTAAAATGCTTGCTGTTTTCTTAATTTCGTTGCGTGTTTATTTGTTATTGAGAGAAGATCACAGGTCTGTGTTTCGATGTATTTCAAAGTTCATTTTAGCCCTATAAGCGAAGAATGAAAAAAAAATCTTTACCGTGATTATATCGAGGTCTCTACAGTTCTTCCTGAACCAAAACACAGGCTTATGCTGCGTTCATTCCATGTTGTAACCAAGCGGCAACATTCTAATCTGAAAGATGAAGCCTACCCGGAAGTGCGATAAACTGCAATACATCTCAAATCCACTAGCGGCCGGTCCCAAAGGGGAGCAAATATCCATAGACATCATGTTAAAATCTTTTTTTAAATTGTTTTCACAGCATAAATTCATATGTTTACACTTTGGTCCCATGGACTTTTATTGTAATCTTCAATATGTTCCGCGTGAGGGGGGTACATTTTTTTTCTAACTCGTTAGTTTAGATCATAATTAGATATAAAATGTATGACAAATAAGGGCGGTTAACTTTGATTGACAGCTGATAATGGGCTGCGCCGAGATGAATTTGACGTCTCGGCCATGATCTGACACAACACATCATACCACCTCTGTATCCTTTCTGAAACTTTTGTATTTTATTTTCCAAGATTTGCTTAATTTTCCATTATGGCGCCGCCCGTACCCCCATAAACAGCTTCAAATCCGTTCTTCAGAGAGTCTATGGGTGACGTCACAGACGCTTTGTCCATATTTTTTACAGTCTATGGTTGTAACTCTAATTACAAGATGGCAACCGTTGATGTTCTACCCAGAGCTGTTCACTTCCTCGGATGTATGCGTTTCTCTTGCAACACTATCAATGCCTAAATTAAACTGCAGCAGTCAGGAGATACCAGTAAGAGCTCAATACGTTGTTTATGTTCATTATTATTGTTATGTTATGTGCTTTGAGACATGAGGCAATTTAGCGCTGTCTCTCATGATGCTTTGCAGACTACTGTGCTCATTCTTTTGGTGGAGGCATGGTTTTGGAGACTCTTCGAAGGGAGGATGGGATATATTGCTTACATAGTCCAGCTTGCTATGGCTAGCCTCTCAGAAATTGCCGACCCTACCTTTAAATAAAACAGGCTAACATTTTGTAGTTACAAAGACGCACAAACACAGCCATAAAGCTAAACATATTAAGTGAGTCATCTTAATAACAGGAACTGATCTTGATAACAGGATCAGTTTCTTTACTGCTCCTATTAGTGTGCAGTCTGATATAATTAGTGTAAACATAAATCATCAGAGCCAATTGAAAACCATGTCACACCAAACTTCTCTTGCAGTTCATTGAAATGCTGTTGTGAACTGACACTGAGAGGCTTCAGTTAACACAAGGGAGACTAATCCTCTCTATTACAGAGAGAAGGATTAAAACCATACAGCTGAGCACAGAAAGATAAAGAAATAGACTAAAATACAAACCAAGAAAATAAGGAAAAAAAAATACTGTGAGATATGGACACAAGCTGTTCCGGACCCTCTTGCATTAAAGTTTAAATGTTTTTGATCTAATATTTTAAAGGTTTGTTTGTAAAGGTTTTTTTTATTGGTTTAGAAACCCTTTATAAACAAACCTTAAAAGTATTAATATTCTGGGCCCGTATTCATAAAGAATCTTAATGCAAAAAGTAGCTCCTAGTGACAAGATTCTAAGAAAATTCTTAGAAATGTGGGCGTTTACTCTTAAAATTAAAGAAAAATTCCTAGTAAAGAAAAAAGTAATTCAGAAAGAATCTTAACCCTTAAAAGAGGTCTTAAGGTCAAAATTGTTAGGAGTACGGATGAGGACTTTTAAGAGGCTTAAGAGTTTCTTTAGCAGAGGAGAAAATGGCAGAAAAGACGATGAAGAGGGAGAAGAAATGTGTTGCAATAGACGGCAGTGAGTTAATAGACGAGTATATATATATATATATATATATATATATATATATATATATATATATATAAACGAGATTGTGCATTAAATCTTATTAGAGACACGCAAATATCTCCGACACATCGCAATGCCATAACGCCAGAAATGAAAGTAGCCTAATCACTACATTAAGATATTTGGCAAATGGGAAAATGCAATAAAGCAGCAGTGATATGGGTCTGTCACAACTTCTGTAAACAGTGATCACACAAACAGTTACATCACTTTCAGAACCTCTTACTATGCCACCTTGTAGGCTAAAAAAAAACTGCATTAATGAATATAGTAGGCTTCCCTGATGTGCGCAAGCAGGGGAATGAACCATTAATAATTTGTGCTATAAGCTCCAACGTCTGCTTCTTGCTTTGTGCCGTGACACCCGGCCCAATTTTGTTTCTTTAATGATGGTCTTGTGTTCATCCACTAACTTGGGCTAACAGTAAACACTGTTCTTCTGTCCAGTTGGGCTTTCTCATCTTTCTCGTTTTTTATTCCATGTTTGCTATATTAAAACCAACATTCAAACCACCACTTAAATAGACAGCAATCAGTGTAATTGGAAAGAGTGGAACTTTTTTTTTTATCATTCTAAGCCAATCAAATACCTTAGGCTTAGGATATTAACAGCATGGTAAAAAAAGGATTTATGTATATACATAATGTATATAATGTGTGTGTGTATATGTGTGAGTAAACTCTATACTTAAAATTGCTCTTTTTTTCCCTTCTTGGACAACCAACCAATCACAGTCTTCAAAAGAGTGTGTCATACATAGCAACGGGGTCAGCCCCGCCTCCTCACTAAGATGAAAGTTTTTGTCTTTTCCTTACTCAGAGTTGCTCTCAGATCAGTCCCGAATCGCTCTTAAGCTAAGACTCCTACGTAAAAGTTTTTAAGCTAAATTAAGAGTTTTCTAAGAGGATTCTTAGAATCTTTATGAATACGGGCCCTGATCTTTTACTTACTCACATAGGTCTTTTAACATATTTATGTATCCTTATTGTCATTCTGGTATCAACAGTTACATAATCTTATAATTATATTACAAGAACAGGGGCCTCATTTATAGAACTTTACGTAGGATTTGCATTCAGAAGTGGCGTACCAATGAAACATCAGGACGTCGTGACGCACAGAAATATTCGGATTTATAAAACCGTGTGCACGCACATCCTACGCCATTTTCCCTTAATAAATCACAATCAATTCTAAATGTCAGCAGCTTTTGCGGCTTCATGTCACGCCCATATTTGCCATAAATAGTCCGTGAAACGCCCACAGTTAATATTCATTGATTGCGAAAACATGTTAAACACAGAGAGGAAATAATAAAAACGGTAACTTCACTCAATGTGAAGTAGAAGTTATTGTTGGCGAGGTGGAAAAGAGGAGAAAAATGTTGTTTGGAGGGCACAGTGTGGGCATTACTAATGCCAAAAAGGCACTTGAGTGGTAAATGGTTGGAGACGCCGTAAATGCCGTAGCCTCACAACCTCAGGACTGTGGCCGAAATAAAAGAGAAATGGTCAGACATCAAAGTGGAGGCAAAAAAGCGTCTGAGTCATTAATTCAATTAGAGAGGTGGCCAAGGTTTTGGCGAAATTAAGACTGTCCTGAAATGAACTGCGCAATGAGGGAATTTACACACTTTCACGTGTTTTCGATCCGCCGACGGTGTCGCCATTTCTCATTTCACCCGTTTTTGTGCGTGCGCCTGGGTCAGAGCTTGCGTGAAGGACCGCACATTTTACCGTCAAGTTTGCTTTTTATAAATACCAACTATTGCGTAGAGAGTGGCGTACGCCTTCTTTTGTGCATACGCAACGTTTATAAATGAGGCCCCAGGTCCAGACAAAGCAAAGGGCAGCCATTTGCTGAAGGACAAGTCAGCAGACTCATTTATTGACCAGCTCCATGGCCCCAAACAAACACAGAGAAGTTGCAGCTCCATGGGGTGAAATGACATATCTGTGTAATCAGAAACCCTCTAGTACAAATAAAAAATGTTGTAGTGGGCTTTCACCCTGGCTTCTAACTCAATATACAGTTACACTTTATAGTATCCTTGGCTTGAAGTGGATATGCTGTCTCTACCTTACACCAGCCTACTGCAATCCGTTCCAGATAGCCAGCTGTCATAAGGTGTACTGTAATTACACCCTCTGTGTGCTATCTCAGCAGTCACTGAATGTAGCTGGGCTATGGTTACTAGCTATTTTTTACTGTGTTAAATATACTGTACCTCCAGTATAGTACTGAGGTTGAATTGAGATGCAGATAAAATTAACTTTTGTTAACAACTTGTGCAAAACCCCAATTTTTGCAGGGAAATTTCAATATTACTTTCATTAAATGTTGTTCTCATTGTTCTTAGTATCATAAACTGACCGACTGCTTCAATGATTATCAAATGAGCGCTCTCTTCTTGCTTTGTGTAGTTTAGACACAATTTGAAGTAAAAGGTTTTGGATTTCATGAGACTTTGACTTCCTACTTGTTTCTATATGTTATGGACTGGAAATGGCTAATAAGTCAATAAGTGCTACCTCTACTGCCATCTACTGGTTATAACGGTAATTTCATTACTGTTTTATATGCCATGGTTTCTAACAGAGAATTCTGCACCAAATTTGAATGCTTGACACTAGATCTCGCTGCGATGTTATTAATTCTGGGCAATTTCAAACTATTTCTCACTGGATCTCACAGCGCTGTGTAATAACGATGTCACATTCTCAAGATATTTCTTGAATGCAACTATAATTTCTTGTCAGTAGGGCAATGGGGTATTGGCACCTCGCACTGGCATGAAAAAAAGTTTGGGGTTTCAATAATAATTATTTCAATTATTATTTGCAATGACTATTCTTAAAATGATATTTGCAATGATATCTTGAAATTTTGATTTCACTTAATTTTCTTGCTTTCATTATATATATTAGGCTGTGCAAAAGTTAATTGCGATTAATCGCATCCAAAATAAAAGTCTGTGTTTATATAATATATTTGTGTGTGCTGTATATAATTATTTTGTATATATAAATACACATATGCATGTATATATTTAAGAAAAATGTGTTGTTCATATATAAAATATTTATATGATATAGATTATGTGTGTATATATATATATATATATATATATATATACAAAATTTAAGTGCAAATAATTCTTAAATATATACATGCATGCATAGGTATTTCTATATACAAAATAATTATATACAGCACACACAAATATATTATGTAAGCACAGACTTTTATTTTGGATGTGATTTAATCGGCAATTAACTTTTGCACACGCCCTTATATATATATATATATATATATATAATATGTATATATATATATTATATTACATTTTAGAAATGTCTGTTTTTAGTTGTTGTTGTTGTTGTTTTATATTTTTGTCTTTAACTCTTAAACTTCAGAAATGTGATTATTTAATTTATGGTCTTCAGAACATTAAATTTGTTCCAAGTTTATTTGGATCCATCCAATTGGTCAAATACTCTATTTTATTATTTATTTCTTTACAGGACCTGGACTCTATGTGGTACTCCTGAATATTTGGCTCCTGAAGTGATCCAGAGTAAAGGTCATGGGCGAGCTGTGGATTGGTGGGCTCTCGGTGTGCTCATCTTTGAAATGCTTGCAGGGTAAGACCAAATGTTCATTTATATATTTAAATCTGTGTACCCCTGGAAGTTTTATTTCAGGATTCTTTGATGAATAGAAAGTTCAAAAGAACAGCATTTATTTAATTAGAATCTTTTCTAACATTATAAATGTTTTTACTGTAACTTTTGATCAAATGTAACTCACCCTTGATGAATAGAAGTATTGATTTCTTATTTATTTCCCCCAAAAATAAAATTCAAATTCTTACTGACCCCAAACTTTTTAAAAGGATAGTGTTAAATGAAACAAAAGCTTTCCATTTCAGATAAAAGCTGTTCATTTCTATTGATCAAAGAATCCTGAAATAAAAATGTAAAAAACAGTTTTCAACATGGATAATAATCATACATGTTTTTTGAGCATAAAATCATCATATTAGAGTGATTTGTGAAGGGTCATGTGACACTGAAGACTGGAGTAATGATGCTGAAAATTCAACTTTTTTTCAAGGAATAAATTACATTTTAATATATATTAACATAAAAAAGTCATTTTAAATTGTCATAATATTTCACAATATTACTGTGTTTTTTGTGTATTTTTTATCAAAAAATTGCAGCCTTGAGTGAGCAGAAGAGACTTCTTTTTAAAAACATAAAAAATCTACCCATCTTAAACCTTTGAACCGAGTTAATGTGTTATATATATATATATGTGTGTGTATATATATATATGTATGTGTGTGTGTGTGTGTATAAAAGTGCGCTTACATAACCATATAATTAATAAGAAATTAATACCTGCTGAATAACAACAGAGCACACAAAAAGAGCAGCAAACCTAAGGATCAACCTTAAAACAGCAGAGGCAAAACAGTATAAGACCCAAATATAAAATAGTAAAACCAGCCTAAGAAAATAGATCAATATGCTAAATAGAACAGGTAGGTTTTTAACAGCAGACTTCGAAGGCAGAGACAGGGTAGGGGCCGTTCTAGTGCTCTAGAGTCATGGTCCTGCGTGAGGGACTAGCAGCAGAAGCCCTGGTCGTGGGATCTTCAGACTTCTGGATGGAGTGTAGGATGAATAAGTTTAGAGAGATAGATGGGAGCTATGGTATGTAGAGATTTAAAAACAGTAGAATTTTAAAATCTATTCTCTTTAACAACTGGCAGCCAGTGTAGAGATTTGAGAATCAGAAGAGATGTGGTCATATTTGCAACACTTATGAATGAGTGTCTGGCCGCAGCATTTGGACCAGACTAATGGCGGGCACTTTGAGAAGCTGCAGATACCGCAATATAAGGAATTTTCTTAATCTATCCAAGGTGTAAATAAATGCATGAACTCGAGTTTTCATTTCCAGAGTTTTCAGACAGTAGATGAAGTTGGTAGAAACCCGAAATGATTACGGATGAAATGTGTTTGTCGAATTTTAAAGACTGGTAGGAACAAGAACACCTAAATTCTGCACTCCTTGGGATTGAGACACTGAGGATTTTCATTTGAAGAATACACCACTAGAGGGCAGCAGTGGAATATCGAGCTCTGCCAAGGACCTGAAACCTCCATGTGCATGTCTCAGTGTTCTCTTTCAGTGCTGCTCTTTTTCAGTGCTGTCAATATTTATCCATATTGTGATATTTATCCTTATTTGCCTTGACATTAATTCCTGCAGGGCCCATATTCAGCCTGCACAAACTGACATATTTAATATGCAGCACAGATAATCTGCTGCTTTTACAGTATCTCAGGGGGCGGATGTGCATCTTGGAATGGAGCCTTGTTTACAAAAAGATTACATCCAGATTAATCTGTTATTACCAACACATGTGGGCATAAATGTATGGTAGAACATCATGTCAAATTGAAAGATTTATTTCTTGTATCAGCAAGTTCCACACAGCTGCACTTTTTGCATAATCTTTGTACTTGCACAAGAAGAATGTGTTCATTCTGTCACATGGACTCTGAAGCCGATGTGAAAATAAACTTCTTTCCTCCTGGTCAAATTTTGGATGCTGTACATGTATATCCATTCCAAACTGCTCCATTCTCCCACCTGCATGACGCTGAATCTAAATCTGCCCTAGGGCTTTCACAGGCTCTCGTCTTGAAGGAAAAGAATGACCCACCCTCTTCGTTCATCCCAGACTTCTTTTGAACTATTTGCTCCTTCAAGTCAGTGAGAGAAAAAGTCCTGGTCTCTTATTTTCCTAGAGACAAGACACACAGACATAGACTCAGCTTTCCCAGACACTACAAAAGCTCTCTTCAGTCATATCTGAGACTGTGTGTTTGTCTGTTCGAATGTTAAAGGTTATTTGACTCTCCTTTACAGGAAATATAAAAAAGAGTTTGAAGTAGTTCCTACCTGGGCCATCAAAGGGCTAGCAACCATAATGTAGTGACCGACCGTGTATGTGGGTGTGAGCAGATGTCTTGTGGGTGTGTTCGTATTTCTGTCCTTTTAAGGATAAAATTGGTGAAAATGTCAGAGCATAAACATTTAGAATTGCATAAAACACAAAAACGGCTCACAAACCAGGGTTTCCAGAAAGATGTATTCAGGGGTGTACTCACCCTAGGCACGAGTTGCCATGGAACCGGGCCCGAAGTACGATTGTCCCCCCTCTCCAGCTCCCCCTCTCGGCCTGCACTCACATAGGGTTTCAGCATTCGTGCCGCAGCAGCGCGGTGACGTCATTAATGGTGTGACGGTTTCGGGATATACAAGAAGAGCGGCGCTCTCTGAACACAATAGAGTCCATCGCTTTCTTTGTGGATAATTTGCTTGTCAATTTGGTCCACTGTGGTCCACCAGCCCCTCTCACAGCCTGTTGTTAAACAGATGTGTCGCATTAGTGGCGGCGAAATTTTCACGAAATCGTGCTGCTCGTACTGAGGAGGTTTGCACGTCAACACGTCCTGTTCCGTGCTCCAGCACGGCTTGCGCTCACACTGCATGCAGAACCGTGCCCGAGTCCAAACTGAACCATGCTCTGGCCCACCTCTTCCAAGCGGGCCAGGGGCCGGCAAATGCAGCCGGCCTCAGCACTAGTCAAAGCACTCAGCACTAGTGGAACATGACCGCGCTTTGGTGGTCGAACGCACTCGGGCATGGTTCAAACTGGCTAGTGTGGATACACCCTTAGATTGTAGGGTCAGGATTGGTATCGTTTGAATTTTAACAAATTCGATACTGCTTATCGAATTCCTTTGTTTCGATTCAATAAGATAACCCTTATTGCAAAACATTTCATTGTTGCTGAATACCATGAAACAAAAATCAGCTGGCTAAGAGCACTTAAGGAACTTATTGCCTATGGTTTAAAATATCATTGGAAATCAACTAGCCCGAAACTAATATACATTTTCAAACAATATTAAAGCTACACTGTGTAACTCTTTTAGTTTATTTTGAGCTAAAACACTTAGTTCTTTCAAAAATATATGTGCTCATTAATGTATATTTACTTCGTTCAAGTAATAAAGTATTCTCGTGAGTGTATAATATGCCATTGAAAAAACAAACGGGTAAAGGGGTTCTAATGTCATTCGCCATGTTGGCCGCTCCATCTTGAATGTACATTAGCCAAAGAGGGACATACCCTGTGAATTCAAGCTTTCGGCTTTCGCGTTACGTCAGTTAACACTCATGGACGAAGGTTGAAACTGGAAGCCATGTTAATCTTGGGACTGCATTGGCCACCGTAGGAGTTAAAACGAAATCGGAATTGAGAAGAACAGAAACTAATATTCACTGGATGGTCATATTCCTTTTCACCGCTAGATGGGGGTAAAAATCACACAGTGTAGCTTTAAAGAAAAATAAACAAAGCAAATAAATAAAATGCTTAACTAATTATGGAACAAAGATACAATTGAAGTAAACAATTTTTAAGATTTTCAGGTATTCAGGTACAGAAACTAAATAAATGTAAAATAACTGCACTTTATGAATAAAATATTGGCTACATTACAAATATAGTTACAAAAGTTATTCAGTCAAGAACAGAGTTAAATTTTCTGTCTTTTTTGTTTGATTAACGTTATTATAGAGACAGCAGCAAGAATATCAGGTTGTTGTCACTTTAAGAGCTGCACTGATCCAATATAATGTTACATGTATTTTCTTTGTCAACTGTTTGTTCAATTAAGACATAACCAATTGTGTTTATGAGAATATTTTGACATATTTTTGTGTGTATTTGTCCGTTTAAGTGCAGAAAGATGCGGGAGGAATTCTGTTCAGGATTGCAGCACCACTACTCAGTATAGCAGCAATACTTACCACTTACCATATCTTACCACCATGTTGTTTCACTTTAAAAATCTTCATAATTTTGTCATTGAACCAAATATATGACAATATTAAGAACACACATGACTCTTAAGTCATGTAAATTAAGAAACACCTGAGAGCTCAGACCATAATTGAGTGAACCTGAGGACGCTATATGCGAACGTGTTGTTCGCTTCTGTGTGAGTGTGTGTGTATTTATCGTATGTGAGTGTCTTAGTTATAGTACAATGGTTATAAGATCCAGCACTTCAAGCTCACATTTTAAAGGCTTCTTCTTTTGTATTCTCTTTCTCAGTGGAATGTTGGCGACACCTGTGGTGTTATGTAAAAGTTTTGAGTTTTGGAATTCTACTTTTTTTTCCTGTCACCAGCCACTGCTTACAGTAACACTATAGAGACAAATGCCCCTCTCTTTCGCTCTCTCTCTTATTCTCCTTCACCCTGTCTTCTTTTCCATTGCCCATGAGAAGAAATAGCTACAAGTTATGCTCTCCTGGATTCTCTCTCTCTGTTTATAGTTTCCACACTCAATCAATATTGTCAGTCCTGCTCGATCCATTAAGTTGAACCACCTTATTTTCCTTTTTAGAAGGCTGCAGCTAGAGGTCTGTAAAGGAATACACTTCTGTCATCATTTACTTACCTCATGTCATAAATTAACCTAAATTAGCATTTTTCTTAATTTACACTCAAATTTGAATGTTTTTATTTTCCATTCAATTAAAAGTGAATGGTGACCAGGTACTATCAAGCTTAAAAAATGCCCTATACAAGAATAATAGAAGTAATATATATGACGGGAATATGTGTGCTATTTAAATTACAGTTTATTTCTTATTACAGTTTAAATCTTATTACAAGCTTTAAAAGGTACAGGGTTGGTCTAGGATAACACAAAGTATTAAATCTAAATAAAATTGTACTGTGGCCATTCTGTGTAATGCTCTTTTAAGCCATCACACGTGTCCTCCCCGCTGTGCAACTCTGAGCTAATGGCTTATTCTTTGTCAAACACTGCAGGGTCGTTTCTCTATATTTTTGGCTGATGTATGTCTCATCATGTCATCTTCACTGTTGACACTTGAGTTCTGTTATTGTCAGTGATCTGCGTCCTCATGAGTCTTCAGGTGGTCGCCTAGTAACAGGCTCATTAGCATCTCTGACCTTATCTATCCCTCATATTTAATGGCTGTTTGCAATGCCACCTGGATCCGGGGAATTAAACACAAGCTTATTGCTTGGAGAGTTGAAGGATGTTTGATGGCATGTTGGTTGGGGCGTAGCAGGACTAAACTGGAAGTCTGTAATGGAGTAATGGATTACACAGCATGAGCTGGAGAATCATATACCTGACATTAGAGAACACACATGACATGGACACAAATGAGTAGAAATGGCATTATACTGAGACACAGTCCACAGCAGTCATTCAAAGGCCTAAATTACACATTCAGCAGTTGGGGTCCTCCTCCAATGCCGCTACTTTTGATGATTTAAACAAGTGCCGACCAGTAATGCATCTGTGAAATTAGCCATTTTGAAAGCAAAGACTTTATTCTGTTTACTCGCTTTAGATTACATTGGAATATTTGTATTAACTCTTTCCCCGACAGTGTTAAAAAAAAGTTTAACAGTGGAAAAACAGTGAAAAAAAAATCAGTAAGTGGCAGGGAAGCTTTGTCTCACATAATGTAAGTAACGTAATTGACAAGGTCTTTTATATTAAAGGGTTAGTTCACCCAAAAATGAAAATTAAGTCATTAATTACTCACCCCCATGCTGTACCAACCCAGTAAGACCTTCGTTCATCTTCGGAACACAAATGAAGATATTTTTGATTTAATCTGAGAGCTGGATCACTCCTACATAGACTGCCTAAGGGACCAGCACTTGACGGCCCATAAAGTCATTAAAGAAAATGTTTAAATATTCCATGTTCCATATACAGTGGCTCAATTATAAGTTTATCTGAGCTACGAGACTACTTTTGTGCGTAAAAAACACATAAATTACGACTTTATTAGGCTATTCCATTACTTACCAGAACGCATGCACGAGAACTGAGATGAGGACGTTCTTCTTCGACTACTACTTGTTACCGGCTGCTCACCGCTTGGGAGTATTACCGCCACCTACCGTATAAGATGACGTTCCAGATATAGCTGGAAGCGCAAAACTTTATGGTTTACAAGCAGAGGAAGATGCTCGCTGTACATATGCTTTTCAATTACCGTATTTTCCGCACTATAAGATGCACTTAAAAGCCTTTAATCTTCTTAAAAAACGACAGTGCTCCTTATAATCCGGAGCAGAGCGCCTTATGGATCAATTAGTTAACAACGCTCCGCATTATTAAATTCGCCCGCGAACTCGCTCAGCGCGCTCACACTGAAACACCTCACTTCCGGCGCCGCGCACGTGATACATTCCCAGCACATCTAGTGGATACATAACACAAACCCAGTCAAACGTGTGACTGAAGTATCTCATGCGCCTCATAATCCGGTGCGCCATATGAAAAATGTTCTAAAGTAGCTCATTCATTGAAGGTGCGCATTTATGAGATCCCATTTAATGATCTTTAGCGACTGAAGCTATGGCTGCTGGCTCTTCAGCGGGATGTAGTGTCTAATTGAAAAGCGTATGTACAGCGCGCATCTTCCTCTGCTTGTAAACAAAGTTTTGCGCTTCCAGCTATATCAGCACGTCATCTTATACGGTAAGGTTGCGGTAATACTCCTAAGCGGTGAGCAGCCGGTAACAGGAAGTAGTCAAAGAAGAACGTCCTCTCTCAGTTCTCGCGCATGCGTTCTGGAAATCTCTTCTACTCGTCTCAAGGCCCATAAGGAAGTAATGGAATAGTCGCAAATAAAGCTGTTATTTATGTTTTTTCGCACAAAAAGTAGTCTCGTCGCTTGATAAACTTATAATTGAGCCGCTGTAGGCACATGGAATATTTAAACATTTTCTTTAATGACTTTATGGGCCGTCAAGTGCCAGTCCCTTAGGCAGCCTATGTAGGAGTGATCCACCTCTCAGATTAAATCAAAAATATCTTCATTTGTGTTCCGAAGATGAACGAAGGTCTTACGGGTTTGGTACAGCATGGGGTGAGTAATTATTGGCTTAATTAATAATTTCAAGTAACATACTGACAAAGCTCTACAAATAATAATTATTTTAAATGTAATTAAAAAATGCGTTGTTGCCAGTATGCCATTTGGAATTGTTTATTAAAAAACTTAATGCATTTATGTAAAACGTCCCTAGTAAAAAATATTAAATCAAAACTGAATGAATAATTCTATCTTTGGTAAACCAGATTTATTTATTTGTTCATCTGACACCTAAAATCGATGCCACAAACAAAAGTGATCTGTTGTTATTGATTTTATTCTTAGCCACTATTGAATTGCACTTATGTTGAGTTGAATGTCAACTTTTTTGCTGTCTAGTTCAAGTTTGGTCCTTGATGGCTTAAATCACAGTTGTTTTGTGTTCATCTGTGTGCTTGTCTTGTCTGTAGTGTCCAGGTCAGGTCTGTTAATGAATCATTGCAGAGGTTTTTATTAGACTAAGCTGACAGAGATAAAGTCTGCATTCATGTTGGGTATTTCAGCATTAAATTCAGCTGTCAATAAGATGGGACATCTTTGGAAACCTTTTCTGCTCTCTGTCAAACTGACACATTAATTGATCATTATTTTAAAATGTTTGTCAGCATACAAAAATTTCACCCACTCTCTGGCTGGTACATCTTTTTAAGGTTTTGGGATCTTGGATTCATCACTGTCATTTACAAATCTTTACTCTTTTGCTGTCTTTATCTGTCTAAGGTATCCACCATTTTTTGATGATAATCCTTTTGGCATCTACCAGAAGATTCTAGCAGGAAAGCTGGAGTTTCCACGAACATCTGGATTTCTATGTAAAGTGAGTTTGATAAAGAAAACACAACCCAAAAAATTACACATGCCATTTTTATTTCATACATAAAACACAATGTCTAGTGAAATTATGTCAGCATAAACAAGAAATATTATTTATTTATTTTTTGGTTACTAAAACTTACAACCAATTTTCATTTAGTGAAATTAAGCTGAAATAAAAAAAATATATTAAAAATATATAACATTTTTAGATGAAAAATTACCAAATCTTTAATAATAAAATGAAAACTTTGATACCTGAAAAGATTAAAATGATTTGAAATATCAATAAATACTGTTATAGTACACGTAATAATGCTAAACATACCCAGTGATGATAGACAAAGTCTCCACATACTGCCGCCGCGATTGCAGAGAGGCTCTGATAAAACGGCTCACTCTCACACTAGCTCCGCTTTTGATCGCACTGATTCAATGTGCTCTTACTTGAAAATGTTGTATGGAAACATGACGTTTTGTTGAGTCGGGGATGAAGTATGACATGTCTGCCATCCAGTGGAGGGGAGGTCGAACAAAATTTGATACCCAATTTGACAAAATCGGCCGTTTCATTCAGTGCCACAGCTTGTCGAATAAACTCAACCGTGGCACCTAGAGGGTTAAAATGCAACAATATTTTTTCTATTCAGTGATAACATGCTCTTTCTTTCCAGCAAAGGGTCCTTGATATGAAAAAGGTTGAAGACCCTTGTTTTAGGCTACGATTAGGGTGACCATATTTTAGTTTTTGGAAAACAGGACGGGGGGGGTCGTGGTTGATGGGCGGGGCATGATTTTTGGGGAGGCGTGGTTAAGGGGTGGGGAGAATGCATCAAAAAATACTTGACAAATGCGTTCACAACCTTGCAACTATGTTAATGTACTTTAATATATAAAGTAATACATCCATTCCATTCAATGTTTGGCCCGCAACAATAGAATACTATTTTAAACAAAGTTTAGCTTTTAACACCTTTTACATGACACTATTTCTTTTCATGGCCATAGCATAGGTTAAAAATCTACTACTAAAATAAAATAAAAAATGTACTAGGCCTACACTATTTCAGTAAAAAAAAAATTTTGGTCACCCTAGGCTATGTTTACACTGCAGGCTTAAGCGACCTAATTCCCAATTTTTGCCCCTATGCGACCTGTCTGATCTTTTCAAATCTGATCTGATCATGACAGTCTGAACGACACAGATCCGATCTTTCAAATGCGACCCAGGCCACTTGGGTATGTGGTCCAAATCTGATCTTTTGAAATGCGACTTCAATCTGAACAGCCAGGTCACATGTCTCCAACCTGCTCGTCATTGATATGCAACAAACGTCATAATTCTGCGTTGAAGTAGGTAGGAATTGTTATTGCGCTGGCTCTGTAGTTATTAAAATACCTTTAATATTGCTAAACAAGCTCCACTGTAGACATCCATGTTGGGGCGGCAGTGGCTCAGTGGTTCATGTAGTTTGTCTACAAACCAGAAGGTTGGTGGTTCAATCCCGGTTCCACCTGACCAAGTGTCGAGGTGTCCGTGAGCAGACAACTAACCCCAGCTGCTCCCGACGAGCTGGGTGGCTCCTTGCATGGCTGACACCGCCGTCGGGATATGAATGGGTGAGTGAATGGGTGAATGTGAGGCAAAAATTGGGAATTGGGTCGTTTAAGCCTGCAGTGTAAACGTCAGCCTAGGGTGACCAAACGTTTTTTTTTTTACTGAAATAGTGCTTTGGTGGCCATTGGGACTGTGAAAGCGCTATATAAATGCAGTCCATTTACCATTTACTTCTGCAAACAAGTGACGTTGTGGACCGTTGAGTACTCTTCTGCGCATGCTGGTCAATTCTGGGTCATTTCATGTTCACACAGGAGATCACAAAAGGTTGCATTTAATTGGAAATGTGAATGGCCCTGCAAAAAAATCCAATTTTTTCAAAAAAATCGGAATTGAGCATTAAGCCCCTGCAGTGTGAACACAGCCTTAGACAGTTCATAGTTCAGAGAGATGCTCTCATAGATACACATGCCCTCTAATGAACCCATCTAAGTACTCTGGCAGCTGCAGGAGTGGAGGAATCCTTCTAGATTACAGACAGACGGGTCTGTTTACTCCACTACTCAGGGTGCTTTTGAACTGAAGGAGCTCAGGATTCAGCAAACAAGCTGCCGTTTCATCTTGATGTTCAAAAAATACAAAAGTAATCCTTAATTATATAGAATAATATCCTCTCTTAGTTGTATCATCTAAGAAGTCATTGCAGCTGTGCAAACATGTACACAAAATTACATCACAGCTACATTTCCTAATATGACTTGACTTTTGTCCACTAACTGTTGGGGCTTACTGCTGTTTATTCCTTCAAACGGTCTGCACTTCAGAGACAAAGACAGCTTAAGAAAGCTCTTGGAAATGGAGATAGACAGTTACTTCAGGCAAAGGAAATCCGTGTTTCCTTAACTGGCATGTTTACTCTAGTTACAATTGTGAAAGTAGCCGAACGACAGTGTCCTTGTCACTAGAGGTAACAAGCTTGATAAGATAATAGTATCGTGAAGTCAAACACACATGATCATTGGAGAATGAATAACATCTGCCAGGGAGGCTTGAGTGAATGGTAAGGTCATCTGTTGCAAGATCGCTCCAGGCGTCTTCTAGTGTTAGGTTGAGTGAGAATATCAGCGTCAACATGCTAATGCGCTCGCCCTCACAGCTTGAAGCGTGTTGGATCAGAGATACAGATTATCTTTGTCAAAGTGCAAAGATTTTTATGTTTGAAGAAATTGTTTTTATGTTCATGCTTAGTAAAGCTTTTGCACAATGATTAATATCTTTATGATGGTGCTTCTGAACTTTTCAGGCACTTGTCAAAAATACATTTGCATATTTGTTCTATATGTATTGTACAAAGCAGGCCACTCCTGTGTAGAACACACAAGATATCAGCAAGAATTAAATATTTTCGATAAGAATTTGAGTGCAACAAACTTTGCATTTACAATTATATACATTTGCATTTACTAGACGCTTTTATCCAAAGTGACATACACATATGAGTATCAGACAAATGATTCATCTTAATGTGAATAAATACAAGAAGGGCTAGTAATACAAAGCTTCAGACATTGTTCAGAATAGTTCAAACTTTATTAAAGGGGTCATGAACTGGCTTTTTAAATTTTTATTATATTGTTGTCTGAGGTCAACTTATGACGTTTCGCTTGGTTTTTGCATTCAAAAACATCAAAATTAATAAGTAATAGGCTATTTTTACCTAAGTTGTGAGCCTACCTGAAAACAGTTGGTGATTTACTGGTGCGTGTCGCACTGAAGACTTGGAAGTACTACGCCCACTGCTGCGAGTGGATAACAGTTTTAAATATTTTAATGAGTTTAACTCACCCGTCGACGCACGTGGGGAAAACGCGTCCAATGTTGTGAAATGGCAACGGATTCGCCCATACATGTTAGAGTCCGTCTGTTGCACAATTCCTGTCAGATTCAATATAGACGGCACAGCACCGTCTTTACTCTTAATCGGTCTGTAAATCCAGTCTCGACCTGTGTCTTGTTTACAAAACAATCCTCAGTGAAATGAAGCGAACAGACGACGAAATTCTACCTCATCAGCTGGAACGTCATTAAAAATAAAGTTTATCCATGCAGTCCAATTAGAATCCACAGGAATATTCTGTATTGCTCGGTAACTCGATCTGGTTTGTCATCATGAGGTAGGCATCTATGTTATTTAGCTATGCGCGAATCGGTGGGCAGGGCTAATAATCGGCACGTTGAAGTTAGGGATGTGCTACGAAATATTCTAATTTTCGAATATTCAATATGTAATTATTATTCGAAACATAAAATACTATTTGAATTTTGAATACGTTGCTTTGCTGGCCGTAAATGCAGTGAGTCCATGATAAAGCCTAAGAACTAACTCGCAGTTATAATTAAATGCACTGGATGGCGCTGTGGAGTGTGTTAACAAGTTGTCTGTATTTGATCACATAATGTTGTCGTCTGCCTCACAAAGTTTGGAATTAACGTTACTTGAAAAGGATCTTACTTAACGGAATTACTTTTGATCAAATTAATTAATTTTATGATATCATCACCATGAGAAATCACATGAAATCCAAACAGTCGAGTGAGGAAAGATAGCTGTTCATCATTGCATCACAACTGCAGGTAAGCGCAGCTGGAGCCCGTGTGATCAAAGATGATAACTTATCTAATAGCAAAATGATTTTGAGACATACTTCCTTTAAGTTTCGTTAAGGGAGACCGGTTTAAGAACAGAAAATGCAAAGTGCTTTTAGAAACACCGTTCTCTTTGTGTCTCTGAAACGTCTGTCAGCGCGCGTCTTCTTCTCACTCGAGCATAAAGTGCTGGCGGCGCCCCTGCATGTAACGTTAGATATTATTGTTTTTTCTCAACATAAACGTGAAACAATATAAACACGATAATCAGTCATTTCCTGACTCGTGTGTATGTGTGTACGTTCTGTACGATATCTGACGCAATCTGCTTTATTAGGGTTTTCTCGCTCGTGCTGCTTGAGTATGCTTTTAATAATGCTTTTTTATATATTTTTTTGTTTACACATAGGCCTAATGTTTAATGTTTTCAACTAAAAGAAAACTTTAATTACTATTGTAAGCTTGTTGTGTATTGCCTAAGTGTAAGCTTGTACAGAAATGGTGACCAAAACTAAAAAAAAAAAACTTAAAAATAACGTCTTTTTTGTTAAACATAATTTAAATAAACGATATTCGAAATATTCAATTTTAATGAGCCCGAATATTCGAATGCAATATTTTTGAAAAATGCCCATCCCTAGTTGAAGTAGGTGTTGATCTTTTTCTGCGGGGTGGTGTTTTATCATCTTTGACGTCATATTTCCCCACTTTTCAAAATGAGTCGTTTGCTGAGACTGGTGTCAATAAAAGCTTTTATTGGACTAACAAGGACGTTTTCAGTTCTGAAACTTACAGGATATTCTTATAATATGATGACCTCTTAGATGTCAAAAGCTCAAGGAAAATTAAAGGGGTGGTTTCTTAGTTAATCACCCCTTTAATGTTACATATTGAAACATGCCATAAACTGCTTCCGACCACACATTCCTAGATATTTTTTTTTCAAGACTTGCTTTTATATAGTATTTTTAATACTTTTATTTAGTAGATTAACAAAAAGGTAGTATACAGATCATTTATTTTAGTGTAGCCATTTATTGGTTATCATTAACATTGCAATACTTAATAATTATTGTAATCAGACAGGATTTCAATAATGTAGTCTTCCTAATCTTAATTTATGCCTGTATCTTAACTTTCCTGTGTATTGAATAATGAAATAATAGTTATTCTCATCTTCTGTCTTTGTTTGACCAGGGACTTAATCAAGAAGTTTCTGGTGATTGACCGGGCAAGAAGGCTTGGAAACATGAAGGTAAGCATGTTACTTTCTATAAGCTATAGTGCTTGTCAAGTCAAGTCATCTTCATTTATATAGCACTTTTAACAATGTAGAATATCTTTGAGAACATTATTAATTTGATGCACTCTTCTTTCTGTCCATATGGACTCTTTATAGTACGTTCAAGGCCAGGTTGAGAATCCATGAATCATCTAACATTAAACTCTTTCTAGGCCAATTTTGCATCTTAAGCAAATATGTATAAGACCTTGATTGAGTCCTGCGAGATTTTTCTCCCAAAGGCCACAGTTGGCCACATGTTTCCATTTATGATAAGGAGGCTGCCTATCTGCCTAGAGGGGATGAGATGAGGCTCTGGAGAAACTCCCTGAACACTCAGAGTGATTCTGACACTGGGAAACTCTCCCAACCCCCATCAGACGAGGTGGAAAGAACTGCAGACAGAGTCCTTGTGCAGAATGTTTCTGCATCTCCAGCTTGAGTAATTCAAACAGTTGTGGTTTAATGGCAGTTACTTTTCTAAATTGTCCTTTGAGAGGAAATAATTCAGTAACTAGCGCCATGATGAGGTGGCAGCAGTGCGCCCAGGCCTGTCACGCGTGAATGTGATGCATATCGTGATGTGTGATGTCATGGGAAGTTCATGTGAATGGTTGCGTCTGAGCATCATTTTCCAAATTAGCAACAGTTAATGCTGTTGTTATAATTCTACGCATGTGAGGAACGAGCTGCACTGAAATGTATGTCTCTGTTTGTTGTTTTTTAGATGTAATATTTTGTGGTTTATTCAGATTTACTTTTTTTGTCAAAGCATTTTCAGAATAGGAGATAAAGAATGGCAAAGTTTCGAAGAATGTCACATTTCACAGTGTTGGGTGGACTTATCTTGATGTTTCAATTGTTAATTTAGCTTTTCTTTCTCTTTCTTTCTCTCTCTCTTTCTCACACTCTATTCTCCTCTGACTCCTTACTGAGAGTTTAATAACCGACAGCCCAATCACAGCTGTGTTTGCACTGTTTCCACAGCAAGGCTAGGTCCTGCTGGCAGCGCTCATTCACAAGTGCAATATCTGTTACTTCCACTTGAGTGGTCCCACTGTGCAACGAGTGGCCCAAATTCTGAGGTTTCTAGAAGACTTTGCATCTGTTGCCCCATTTTTCTTTTCCTCTCTAAGAAACTAAAAAGACAACACAGTGGCTGAAAAGACTGTTCGGATAGAAAATTGGATTCAAATTAAGTAATTTAATGTTCAATGTCAGAATCTAAAAGCGTTAATAGATATATTATTCATTGTAGCACATTTATTCTTGTCACAGTTTTAACTGTGATGGTTTGTCTCAAAATGTAAGACTTGATTCTACTTTCAATGTTCATTTAGTTATAGTAATCCATCACATTATTGTGTATTATTTTTGTTCTTCTAGAATGGGGCTGATGATGTGAAAAAGCACAGATGGTTTAAGTCGAGTAGACTGGGAGTCTGTGCCCTGTAGAAAACTCAAGGTAAGCACCGCAGTTATGTCATGTAGAGTTTTAGGATATGCCCTGTTATTAAAGATTCATTTATTACCAATGATCATTTTTGTAAGATTTCCAGGTCATTGCTGGGCACATAAGTGTCAACGCCTCTTTAAAAAGTAATTCTGTTTTACTACTTTACTTGCTTTATTTGTTAGAGATTACAAAGCCAGAATATTCCCTAAGGTTTACTGGACATCTACATGAGCTTCCCAGAAGGCCTTGCTAGCTGGATAATGGGAAGTACTGTGGCAGACTACCAATATTCAAATATGCTTTACCAAGGCTGCTTTATTTGATCAAAAATAAAGTAAAAACTGTAATATTGTGAAATATTATTACTTTTTAATACAACTGTTTTCTATTTTAATATATTATGTGATTTAATCCTGTTATGACAAAGCTGAATATTCAGCAGTCATAATTAAGTCCTCAGTGTCACGTTTTTTTTTCTAAGACCCAATTACCATTTTTTCCCTCTCCCATGTGGCAAAGATCTGAAATGACCACGAACGTGTAACGGAAACAAAAATAACACATGGATTCTCATATTAGAAAAATCTGATTTAAATTGGATATGTGCGTTTGCAAATACCATGTCAGCAGACAGATTGGAAATATTCCCGTCAATGTGAGCCGTACGTAATTGAAAAATGTGGCAGTGGCAAAGGTCGTGAACTCAGGTAACACCAAGCAAGTAATCACAGTGACTCTTTTCAGTTGGTTTAGGGTTCAGTGGGTTTCTGAAAACCAAATTTTTGATGTTCTGGTGTGGAAAGTTAAATCTTTTATATCATTTTGTCTGCGTGCTAAGCCGACCTCTACCGGTCAGTATGTCTACCTTGGGTTGTTTTTACGTGTATAGCATAAATGAAGATATCTGGATATGGGTCACTTTAAAAAGAGATGCAAGCCAGGTTGTCAAAAAGAAACTGTAATTATTATTTAGGGCTGTCAACTTTAGTCGTTTAGTCGACTAATCGGTAGATGCCATCTTGGTCGACTGACATTCTTATTGGTCGACCAGTTGCATTTCTTTTTAACCAATAGAAATAAATTTTCAATGATTTACTCCTTGATATTTATTTCTTTATAAGCAGTTATTTATTACTGTATTCTAAATATAATTAGCATATGTTTTATCCCCAACTTTAAATGCTTTCATTTAGGCTATTTTTGTAACTGCGCCACAGTTTCAGCGCACACACATAATACACTCGGGAACCGCACCTGTGGCTGGCTGCGCTGCTGTTTCGCGCTCAGTTCAGGGATGCATAGGTAGTTTTGCTGTATTCATTTAGGTAGAACGCTACTTGTTTTGGCTTTAGTCGAAGTCTAAATATTTTGTCTGGCTACATTTTAAAACTAGAGACTTACTAGGGCTGTAATCAACCAAAGAAATCCTTCAGTCGACCAAGGTTCTTGTCCTACGCAATGATTAGTCGACTTAAAAAAAAAAAGAACGGATGTTTTGATTGAACATTTTTTAAACAATTGTCATAGAGCATTTATAAAACAACAACGAAAAAACATCGAAAGTAAATAAAACTATAATAATAATACAATTCTTTGAAAATTAAATGATTTTTTTAACTGCAAGTGAGGAGCTCTGTCCTAGGTCTATAGTGACAGTCACAATCGACGCACCTGATATCACACCACACGCTACAAAATAATATAACTGCTATCTGCCACATAATGAAAAATCCTAACACAAAGCTCTCGTTACAGGCTGTATTCTTCTTTATTTACAAAGCTATGGGTTAACTTCTGTAAGCCGATATGTTCCAGCGTTTGAGCGGTTAGCGTTACCTCCACCAAAATCTTAGCCAGACAAAAGATTTCAGATTTCTTGGACATTCTGTCGACTAAAGTCACGTGAACCGAATGAAATACAGCAGAATTACCTACCAGTACATGCCTTATGAGCGAGCAGCAGCGCAGCCAGTAGGTGCACGGTTCCGAGATATGTGTATGTGTGTGCGCTAAACTGTGGCGCAGATCTACAAGAAATAGCCTAAATTAAAGCATTTAAAGATGGGGATAAACATAGGCTAATTATATTTAAAATACAGTAATAGAATATATATATATATATGAATATGCAGCTGGCGAGCCAGCGCATTGCGCAGCCAAGCCGGTGGCACCGCAACCCCGTCCTCGAGGCACCGGAATGGCAACTCCGCCGCTTTCGGCCTAGTCGCTGCTCGCAGCTATATTTATATGTGTGTGTGTGTGTGTGTGTGTGTGTGTGTGTGTGTGTGTGTGTGTGTGAGAGCCGGTGGCACCGCCACCTTGGTGCCTTTAGGGTTATTCTGCACGACGTGCAAAAGCGTAACCCCTGCTTTGGAATACATACTAGTATGTATTCCACAATTGGAATACATACTAACATACTAGTCAGAACTGAATAGTTGATATCTGAATGACAGATCACCATAGAAGTCACTGGAAAAAATGTGACTAGTAACAAAAGAATAGTTACTAGTCACCATTGAAATAAGTACTAGTGTCTAATGAATAAGTACTAGTATCTATTTAATAGGTACTAGCATCTAATGAATAAGTACTAGTAACTAATTAATAAGCATTGGTATGTAATGAATAAGGACTAGCATCTAATGAATAAGTACTAGTATCTAATAAATAAGGACTAGTGTCTAATGAATAAGTACTAGTATCTTTAAAAAGGTACTAGTACCTAAAGAATAAACACTAGTATCTAAAGAAAAGGCACTAGTATCTAAAGAATAAGCACTAGTAGCTAATGAATAAGTACTAGTACTTAATGGAATAGATACTAGTATCTAAAAAATAAGTACTAGTAGCATGAAAATAGAGACTAGTAGGTTAAAATGATTAAATGTTAAAACGGCTTGCCATACTCTATCTGTCGTTTCGACTAGTCACAATTACGTTACAGATATCTTAAATGATAATACAAACTATCCAAAATGTAATTACGACTAGAAAGACGTTGTTGATATCTACAATGTTAATTACGAATAGTCAAACTTAGCTTTTAAATGTTAAAAGGGCTTGCCATACAGAAGTGTAGGCTCAGAGAGACACTCAACATTTTCAAACCAAAATATCTGACTTTCTGTGGGTCCTAGCTCATGAGTGTAAATTAGAAAGTTGTCCGGCTTGAGGAGAATATATGAATATATGAAACGATGAGATCAACATGTGTACTGAGTTTCATATTATTACATGCAAGCGTGTTTGATTTATGGACCAAGTTTTTGGACCCCGTTCCAGGGGGCGCTGTCTAGCCCCCTTGCCACACCCGGGTACCATCTTCCCGGCTCTGATGGCTGTGGGATCTGACCTGTGTGCAAAGTTTCAAGAGTTTTCAAACCCATTAAGGGCCCCAAAAGCCGCTAAGAGACTCAAAATCATCAAAAAAAAGGAATGTTAAAGTTTGATGCGTTGCTATGGCAACATTATCTTAGATATTGAATAATGCTTTCACAGCTCTTCATCTGGCGTGTGTTTACATTATACAGATGAAGTTTGAAGCAAATCGGGTAAAAGTAAGAGTGTGATTTCAAAGCATTTTGCAAGTGAAACACTTTCTGCTGCCAGTTGGTGGCGCTATATATTTGACTCACAATAGTCACATCCATGTGATCGGCCTCTTACAACGAACACACTGCTGAAGTTTCATCAAGATCAGTTAATGTATGCAGAAGTTTTAACACACTTCCTTTTTGATTTATGGACCAAGTTAATTTAATTAATACACTAATTATATAAAACTATTGTCAATGCACTACAATTAAACAGGTTATATGTCTTTACTTATAAAAAAATAAAAACAAAAACTTATTTAAAAAATACCAGGCTTAAGAAATGTATTTACTTTAGCAGGCCAGACACACAGTGAAATGATTAAGCCCCCTCCCCCTACACACACACACAGAGACTGTGTGTAGGAAGAGATCACACACACACACAGACTGTGTGACAGGCCTAGGCTCAGAAAGAGCATGATCATATTCAAACTACAATATCTGACTTTCTGTGGGTTTGAGCTTATTATTGTTAATTAGAAAGTTGTTTGGCTTGAATAGAACAATATACACGGCAAGTTTTGTAACTGTCAGTAAAACTAACCAAGTTATAACACACTTTATGTGTCCTTTTTTTAGTCAAAAAAATCCGCCACGGCCAAACACGTTCGAGATATCACAAATCCGTCCGGAATTTAGCATCCTCAATGTCTTGACTTCATGCACACCGAGTTTGGTGGTGATTGGTAACAGCATGGGTTGTAATTTGATGTTTTTCTAGGACATTTATTTAAAAAAAAAAACATAATTCCCGACTTCCGTTTGAACTGTCGTAAAACTTAGAGCACGAAAGTTGTTTGGCCTGATGTGATCTATGAGTGTACCGAGTTTCATATTAATCCATGCACGTGTGTTTGATTTATGGACAAATGTTCAAATCCCTAAAAGAATGCATCCTAAAAGAATGGTAAAGTTTGATGCGTCGCCACGGCAACAGTTTCAAAGATATCAGAGAATCCATTCATAGGTCTTCATCTGCCGTGTATGTACATTATACAGATGAAGTTTGAAGCAAATCGGGTAAAAATAAGAGGGTGATTTCAAAGCATTTTGAAAGTGACACACTTCCTGCTGCCAGTTGGTGGCGCTATAACTTTGACTCACAATAGTCACATCCATGTGATCGTCCTCTTACAGCGAACGCACTGCTGAAGTTTCATCCAGATCAGTTAATGTATGCTGAAGTTATGACACACTTCCTGTTTCACGTTTTCTCGCCATAGTTTCGTTTCCTCGCCACGGCCAAACCGTTCGAGATATCAAAAATCCCCACACAAACTTTCATCCTCAATGTCTTGACTTCACGCTGACCGAGTTTCGTCGAATTTGGATCAGAGCTCTAGGAGGAGTATTTAAAAGTTCATTGCGTGTGTTTTACAAAAAAACCTCAATAGCCGACTTCCTGTTGGGCTGGGGTAAAAAGCAAGAGCGCGAGGTATAGATGAAATTCTGCTATCGACATGTGTACCGAGTTTCATATTATTACATGCAAGTGTGTTTGAGTTATGGACCAGGTGTTCGACCCATTCCAGGGGCGCTGACGGAGCCGCCTGCCACGCCCCGGGTACCAGCTTCAGCCCGGCTCTGATGGCCAGCGGGTTCTGACCCGTGTGCAAAGCTTTCAAGAGTTTCGAGCATGCTAAGGGCCCCAAAAGTGCCCGATAGTCGCTAAAAAAAAAAAAAAAAAAAAAAAGAAAAATAAAAAAAAAAAAAAAATAATTCGGAAGGAAAACAATAGGGCTCTGCGCCCTTTCAGGCGTTGGGCCCTAATAAGAACTTATGTAAAAAATACCAGGCTTAAGAAATGTATTTACTTTAGCAGGCCAGACACACAGTGAAATGATTAAGCCCCCTCCCCCTACACACACACACTCACACACACAGACTGTGTGACAGGCCTAGGTTTAGAAAGAGCATGATCATATTCAAACTACAATATCTGACTTTCTGTGGGTTTGAGCTTATTATTGTTAATTAGAAAGTTGTTTGGCTTGAATAGAACAGATATACACGGCAAGTTTTGTAACTGTCAGTAAAACTAACCAAGTTATAACACACTTTATGTGTCCTTTTTTAGTCAAAAAAATCCGCCACGGCCAAACCGTTAGAGATATCAAAAATCCGTACGGAATATAGCATCCTCAATGTCTTGACTTCATGCACACCGAGTTTGGTGGTGATTGGTAACAGCATGGGTTGTAATTTGATGTTTTTCTAGGACAATTATTTAAAAAAAAAAAACATAATTCCCGACTTCCGTTTGAACTGTCGTAAAACTTAGAGCACGAAAGTTGTTTGGCCTGATGTGATCTATGAGTGTACCGAGTTTCATATTAATCCATGCACGTGTGTTTGATTTATGGACAAATGTTCGAATCCCTAAAAGAATGCATCCTAAAAGAATGGTAAAGTTTGATGCGTCGCCACGGCAACAGTTTCAAAGATATCAAGAATCCATTCATAGGTCTTCATCTGCCGTGTATGTACATTATACAGATGAAGTTTGAAGCAAATCGGGTAAAAATAAGAGGGTGATTTCAAAGCATTTTGAAAGTGACACACTTCCTGCTGCCAGTTGGTGGCGCTATAACTTTGACTCACAATAGTCACATCCATGTGATCGTCCTCTTACAGCGAACGCACTGCTGAAGTTTCATCCAGATCAGTTAATGTATGCTGAAGTTATGACACACTTCCTGTTTCACGTTTCTCGCCATAGTTTCGTTTCCTCGCCACGGCCAAACCGTTCGAGATATCAAAAATCCCCACACAAACTTTCATCCTCAATGTCTTGACTTCTAGCTGACCGAGTTTCGTCGAATTTGGATCAGAGCTCTAGGAGGAGTATTTAAAAGTTCATTGCGTGTGTTTTACAAAAAAACCTCAATAGCCGACTTCCTGTTGGGCTGGGGTAAAAAGCAAGAACGCGAGGTATAGATGAAATTCTGCTATCGACATGTGTACCGAGTTTCATATTATTACATGCAAGTGTGTTTGAGTTATGGACCAGGTGTTCGGACCCCATTCCAGGGGCGCTGACGAGCCGCCCTGCCACGCCCGGGTACCAGCTTCAGCCCGGCTCTGATGGCCGCGGGTTCTGACCCGTGTGCAAAGTTTCAAGAGTTTTCGAGCATGTTAAGGGCCCCAAAAGTGCCCGAATCACTCGCTAAAAAATAAAAAAAAAAGAGAGAGAAAAAAGAAAAAAAAAAAAAAGAATGGAGGAAATAATGGAAGTAGAACAATAGGGCTCTGCGCCTTTTCAGGGCCTTGGGCCCTAATAACTGCTTTATAAAGGGATAAATATCAAGGAGTAAATCATTGAAAATGTATTTCTATTGGCAAAGAAGAATAAATGCGACTGGTCGACCAATAAGAATTTCAGTCGACAAGGCGGCATCGATTGATTCATTGAATTAACGACTAAAGCTGACAGCCCTAAAGACTACAAGACTGTGGAGGTAGGCGACCGCGACTGCGTGCTATCCATTATCAGCGCGCACATCACGCGCCTACATTTGAAATCGAACTTGAGGCGCAAAAGACATGAGCAGCCCTTTTAACGGCTTTATCATGATTGTGATTTCTTAATGTTTTCATTTTTTTATTTGTACACTTGACGCATTTGAAAATAGCCTAAATAATGTAACAAAAACAAAAATAAACCTATATGCCTTGCAGCCTTCCTACAACACGGCCTATTTTCAACTTGTTTTCAGGCTTTTTTCCCCCTTTTTTAAACGCCTCAGATCGGCTGGACAAAAGTTAGCAAATAGTAAACTA
>JAQIUQ010006947.1:0-30694 GCA_030378365.1 Hybognathus amarus | reverse complement strand
TCAAATGTCTTGGTTCAGTTCAGTCTCTAAAAACTCCTCCCTGGACCTCTCCACAATGGATTTCTCCTCCACATGGGAGGCGTTGCAGGTGAGCTCCTCCCACTCCTCCCACATGGGAGGATTCGATGCAGATCAACTCCTCCCCACTCCTCCACATGGCCCCCTGGAGGCTGAGCCGGTGGCTAAAGTATATGAATCTATAAACTATATAAATATAAATCTACAGTTCTCATCGCCCATAACTCCTAGACCGTTTGAGCTAGAATCACGATTTTCGCATCACTGCGATCCCTGGCTCAGCCGAAACCAAGATGTATATCTCCGATTTCCATTTTGGGGACCATGGCGCCCGCGCCAGAGGCCACACTGAAAGGGGAGCAAGGGCAGGCGCCATGGGTCCCCAATCTGGATGGATGGATGGATGGATATTTAATTTTTAAAAAAAAAATTTATTTACCTCTGCGGCCTGCAGTCCTGCGGCCTCCCATCCTCCGACCTCCGATCCTCCGGCCTCCAGTCCTGGGCCCCGGCCTCCACCCAGTCCTGAGCACAAATATCTTACTTCCGTGCGTACCGTCCAGTCCTTCCGTCACATTAAAAGATCATAAAAGAAGACCTAAAAGAAGACTAAAGTCATAATGTGTTGGTTTTTAATGAATGACTCTACAGCACTGAGGCTACACAGAGATCCTGCTTGAGCAGGAACCATCAGAACATTTCCTCCGCAGGAACAGCTGGAGAAACTCCAAGTACCTGGAACAAGGACCAACACGCTGTAGGACACACACACACACCAACATTCCCAAATTGAAAAATAGCCACATCATACAGTACATGGTTCTGGAAACACATATCAGTGTCAAACGGCACATTAGCAGCAACTAAATTCTCACCGGAAAACGCTGTAGACCAGAATCTGCACTGCTGAGAGCCATCTGACGCTGACAGACAACTGGAACGGACAAACTGGAAACATCAGAACAAAATAAAGAACTGACCAACCACAAGACAAGAAAATAAAGCATCATTCACTTGCCACAGGACTGAACTTTCAGTCCCATAACTGCAACGCTGTAGGTCTGCAGTGTGTTTGGTCACATCAGACTTGGGCAAAACTAAACCAGAAACAAAGCGCTTTAGGTTAAGGCCTCAGATCTGTCATTGAACTGCACATACAGAACAACTTACCATATTTTTTCAGCCTCAAAAACTTCTCGGGAGACTTCTCGGTCAGCAATAAAAGCCTTTAGGGTGTACATCCCCATCTGAGCCTCTGGGTTTAACTGAGAAAGCTCCAATATCAGCTCCGTTGAGGAAACATTTGTCCACTGACCAATCCGGTTATTATCTTTGTCCTATTAAAACAAATTAACAGTTCAGAGAAAATCTGCAAAGAAAGAAAAGTGCAAAAAGCTGCATTGGCTCCATTCAAAGTGTTACACCGAAGCAAACTCACCTGCACCACGAGCAGACTACTGCAAGACAGACAGGAATAATAAACATTTAAAAGCAGTCATTGAAGTTGAAATTTATGCATCTTAAAAGAACCTGCATTTAATTTGCTTTTCATTTATGGTCAGAACACTCAAAATGGTGAAACATCTGGTCTTACCATTTGATCAAAAGGCACAAATTTGGGATCCATGGAGACAACTCTGAAATTAACTGCAAAGACACCAACAAACTCACATATATTGCATAATGCATTTGAAGATGATAGCTTCAACCAAGGGTCATTCACAGCTCACCTGTTTGTCCTGGATTGTAAATTAGTTTGTCTGTTCCCTTGAACAAAGAGGAAGATGGCCAGCAGACACTTTGGATTTCCACAGCCAACCCCTCCCGATCAGTGATCCTATAAAAAAAGAAACCACAAACTACTCACATACAAAAGATTGTACACTTGTAAAACAAAAGTACATATTCATAAACCAAAGCAACAAACACTTTTACTCAGAAACAAAATTAACTCAGTTTAGACAGAACTCAAAACAATAAAAATAAAGTTACGTCTACAAGAGCCATTAAATTGAGACCCACACAAAGTGTCAGTGCAGTCACATTAGCAGGTTTGCCCTCAAATAAATCACAGGAACCCTTGGACATTGTCACACCTGCCAAAGATTAAAACAAAACAAAAAACCGTTTACTTAGAATTAAAAACAAACTAAATTAACTTAAAATCATACTTACCACAGGTTTGCAGCTACACATCGTCACTGACTCGCCTTATGAGAATGGAGCCACTTACGAAACACACTGACAACATAAAACAATTCAGTCTCACGACGTTAACCAGAAAACTCTTTAAAATACCGAAACTTACCTGCCAGCTATCGCAAGGGCCAGTGCACACCAGAGAGAAAACCAGAGGCTGTATCAGACTCTCCTGCTAGCAACAAATATGCTAACGTAAACATCTTCAAGTCCGCAGGTGCGTTCCATTTGAGACCGTAAGTGGACTGCGAAGTGGACTTCACAGGGTATTTCGCCATCTTAAGTGAGATTCCAATTCGAAGGGAACGAATATGTTCAGTTCGAAGGACACTGCAAACGGCATAGGGAATAAGGGAACATCGATACATCACTTCACAGGAAGTCAGTGAAGTCCACTTCAACTGATATACCGTTTTCAGGAAGTAGGGAGCAGTGAACACTGCGTAGGGACCCTGACCCTGTCGAATGGAACGCACCTCGCGATTCAAACCCACACTTCTACACTTACCACCATAGCTGGCGAACAAACCACTCACATTTGTATACGCCCCAAACAGGCCTCTGATAGGCTCACAGATGTAGGTGGGGGCAGAGCCATATATTGACAGAGTTCTGACACTGCCGTAGACCGCCATTGTAACTCAGGAATGCGGAAGTAACGCGTGTCGTGGAGCCGCCCATTAGATATGTATTTTTTATGATTATGATATGTAGCCAGGTCTAGTAAATGTTTTTTGGAAGATAATAGGTTAATTGCAGCGAATAGCTTACGTGACCAACACTTCACTAACGTTGTTAGCTAACTTATGGTAAAATATTAAATATTATATTATTAAAATGGTTTAGGGTTATGCATATGTGTTTGTTTAATGCATATAGGCATACATAAATTCACATGCATATATATATATATATATATATATATATATATATATATATATATATATATATATATATATATAATCCCAACAGTTATGGATCGTATTTAGGAAGTTAATTCACTCATTAACTCATCATCATTCATCTTTTATTTTATTTTTTATTGAATTTCAAGAATTACAGTTACAGTCAGGGGTACATTGAATAAACTAAATAAAAAAGAAAAAAAACATGAAAAGACAAACAAAGCAGTGACAAACTTAAGTTAAACAAAAATGTGAAAATGTTTACATATAGATACACATTTTGCAGCTTTCTTATTTTTCAAACCCAGTATTGTTTTTAGGTATTGTTGAATTTCTGCTTTTAAAATTAAAAACAAAGGCTTGTTTCCTCCAAATTTACATTTATGAATACTAAATTTAGCTAACAGAAGAAGAAGATTAATTAAGTAGTATTCCTTACAATAATATTGGTCATAAAGGAAAAATCCAAATAACACATTTTTGAAGCAGAGATTTGAAAGCTGGGCATGATATGAGTCTTAATAAAGAATAATATATTAAAATAGTTGACAGAGAGAAACATAGTTTCAGAATTTTCATTGTAATTTTGAATGATTTTAAACTCATTTGAAACTTAAAATGTCTATTACAATTGGCAATTCAATTATTTTCATTTTAAAATATAAAGAACTTGTAAGCCTAAAAAGTATTTTTAAAGTATTTCTGTAAAAGGACAGAAAAATGAACATTTCCGTAGAATGGCCCATATGAAAAAAAAATTATGTATCTGAATCAGAGAGATAAGACTTAAAGTCCCTATAAAGGCAATTCTACAAAAAAGTTCTAAACACATTATAAATATTACATATGTATTGCTAAAACATATTACAAAGCCTGAGAACTGTGAAGTACTGAAATGTGCAATTAGACCGTTAAACAGGGCTCTGGTATCAGCTAATATCACCGTCGACAGCTTTCACGCGAGTGGGCATGGCTTCCACGCAGCCAGCGGACACGCCCACAGCGTTTGAGAACAGAGGTAACTGCTCATTTTTTCAAGATTTTGATAGCTTATATTATGTACTTGTCAGCTTTTTTTATCATTCAAATTTGGCTGGGTGGCTAATAACACATTTTTCTGTGGTGTGACAAACTCAGAACACATACTTAATTTTGACTTTACAGGGACTTTAAAACAGAAGCAGACTGGAGGGCTTACATTTTATTTCCATTTTCAAGAAAAAGAAACAAGCTTCCATGGTAAAGTGGTGTGCAGAACATGAAATCCACAGGGAGGAGTCGGATCCAGATCCAACTCCTCCCACTCCTCCACATGGGAGGAGTCGGATCCAGATCCAACTCCTCCCACTCCTCCACACTGGTCCCCTGGGGGGGGGCATGGCTGAAAGTCAAAAAACGAAAAGTACTAAATTGCGCATAACTCCTAGACCGTTCGAGCTAGAATCACGATTTTCGCATCATTGCGATCCCTGGCTCAAGCCGAACAAGATGTATATCTCCGATTTCAATTTCGGGGACCATGGCGCCCGCGCCGAGGCCACACTGAAAGGGGACCAAGGGTGGGCGCCATGGGGATGGATGGATGGATGGATGGATATTTTTATTTAATTTAAAAAAAAAAAATGTTTTTTTTCCTCCGGCCTCCAGTCCTCCGGCCTCCCAGTCCTCCGGCCTCCAGTCCTCCGGCCTCCAGTCCTCCGGCCTCCAGTCCTCCGGCCTCCAGTCCTCCGAAACAAAATATCTTCCGTCCGTCCGTCCTTCCGTCACATTAAAAGATCATAAAAAGAAGACCTAAAAAGAAGACTAAAGTCATAATGTGTTGGTTTTTAATGAATGAATCTACAGCACTGAGGCTACACAGAGATCCTGCTTGAGCAGGAACCATCAGAACATTTCCCTCCGCAGGAACAGCTGGAGAAACTGCAGAGATACCTGGAACAAGGACCAACACACTGTAGGACACACACACACCAAAATTCCCAAATTGAAAAATAGCCACATCATTCAGTACATGGTTCTGGAAACACATATCAGTGTCAAACGGCACATTAGCAGCAACTAAATTCTCACCGGAAAGAACGCTGTAGACCAGAATCTGCACTGCTGGAGCCATATTGACGCTGACAGACAACTGGAACGGACAAACTGGGAAACATCAGAACAAAATAAAGAACTGACCAACCACAAGACAAGAAAATAAAGCATCATTCACTTGCCACAGGACTCAACTTTCAGTCCCATAACTGCAACGCTGTAGGTCTGCGGTGTGTTTAGTCACATCAGACTTGGGCAAAACTAAACCAGAAACAAAGCGCTTTAGGTTAAGGCCTCAGATCTGTCATTGAATTGCACATACAGAACAACTTACCGTATTTTTGCACCTCAAAAACTTGGGAGACTTCTCGGTCAGCAATAAAAGCCTTTAGGGTGTACATCCCCATCTGAGCCTCTGGGTTCAATATCAGCTCTGTTGAGGAAACATTTGTCCACTGACCAATCCGGTTATTATCTTTGTCCTGTTGAAACAAATTAACAGCTCAGAGAAAATCTGCAAAGAAAGAAAAGTGCAAAAAGCTGCATTGGCTCCATTCAAAGCCTTACACCGAAGCAAACTCACCTGCACCACGAGCAGACTACTGCAAGACAGACAGGAATAATAAACATTTAAAAGCAGTCATTGAAGTTGAAATTTCTGCATCTTAAAAGAACCTGCATTTAATTTGCTTTTCATTTATGGTCGGAACACTCAAAATGGTGAAACATCTGGTCTTATTGTATATTTAATCAAAAAAAGGCACAAATTCTGGATCCATGGAGACAACTCTGAAATTAATTGCAAAGATACCAACAAACTCACATATATTGCATAATGCATTTGAAGATGACAGCTTCAACCAAGGGTCATTCACAGCTCACCTGTTTGTCCTGGATTGTAAATAAGTTTGTCTGTTTGGATGAAGGTCAAAGGTAACGTCTGAACATGATTTTGCTGTCTTCAGTCGCTCTTGGAGACCTTCCCTTGAACAAAGAGGAAGATGGCCAGCAGAATATCCAACATACACACACAAACACAGTGAAAAAATATATTAACAACACTACGTGAAAATACATAAAATCAAATTATAACCACAGCCAACCCCTCCAGTTCAATGATCCAATTAAAAAGAAAACACAAACTACTCACAAACAAAAGATTTTACACTTGTAAAACAAAAGTACATATTCATAAACCAAAGCAACAAACACTTTTTCTCAGAAACAAAATTAACTCAGTTTAGACAGAACTCAAAACAATGAAAATAAAGTTATGTCTACAAGAGCCATTAAATTGAGACCCCAGGCAAAGCAGCGGTGCAGTCAGGAACCCTTGGACATTGTCACACCTGCCAAAGATAAAAAACAAAACAAAAAAACATTTACTTCAGCCCTATTCGCACGGGATTAGTTTTACATTGAAATTACCCACCACATCTGAATTTCGTGAGGCGCATTCGACACAGGATAAGCGAAGCCTGTGATTTTACTCGAATTTACTGACTTATCTCCTGGATATGAGGTCATTGGGCTATAGCTTTGAAATGTCTTGTCTTTATTAACGGATGCCTCTATTCTCCGCAAAAGATGGATAAAAAGGCGCAGATGAAACAAAAACCTTGAAAAAAATTATATACGATCCGGCCAAATCACAGAGATGTCGATTGACACGGGACTAATATTATCACAGGACCTAGGATGTTCGCGAAATATAGTAGGTAATTTGCGGGGGAATTTTTTACTTTACAAATTACAGACATGGCCGATTCGACACGGGATTAAGATCACAGACAAACTCCGCAATTATTACAAATTACTACAGGTCACCAGATAATACTAATCCCATGTGAATAGGGCAAACTAAATTAACTTAAAATCATACATATCACAGGAGGTACTACACACCGTCACTCGAAAACATACAAGCATTTCAGTCTCCCGTTAACCAAGAAAACTCTTTAAAATACGGAAACTTACCTGGCAGCTATCGCAAGGGCCAGTGCACACCAGAGAGAAAACCAGAGGATGTCTCTGCCAGCCACAAATATGCTCAAGTATACATCTCAATCAAGTTCAAGATTCAAACCCAACACTACTAACGTTACACTTATCTTTACTCACAACCAGTTTACAATGGACAGGATCCATTGTGACGCATACCTGGCAAACAAACCACACACATTTTTATACTACCCAAACTTGGCACTGATAGGCTGTTGGCTTGACACAAACCAATCACAGCAAGGGCTAAACATCTCGCTGCTACATTGAGCACTGATAGGCTCACAGGTTAGCATGCCACCAACCAATAACAGCAAGGGATAAACATACCCTGCTACAAATATTATAAGTTAAAACACTTTCAATCATTGATCTATAAACAAATTCCTTTTTGAACAAACAATGAAGTGAGTCTTTGAACTTCTGTCAATTGTTTTTCGTTTTTATAAACCAAAAACGGAAGTCAAGTGGTCTATAAGAGCCTAAGTCCCTCCCCTTCCGGTCGACCACCATGGGACCTTATATTGGAAAAATATTGAATGGTAGTCAATGGCAGAGAGATAACAAATATTTTGATTTCGTTTAAATTGATCCCTGAATTACACATATGATGTTTGTCAATTTAAAAGACACATTTTAAAGTCAAGAAAGTCGCAGTTTGATGTAAAACTGTTGAGATATAAGACTGTGAAAATACGTAATTACAAAGACTACAAACCCCAAAGGCGCACATTTTCTCTCAATGAATGAAGCGAACTTTACTGAGGCTATGTCATTGTTTCTATAGTCTTCCGTTATAATCGTAACGTTACCGTCATGAGTGTGTAATTCCAGACTGCACACACACACAGCAGCTGATCATGCTCATTGTTTCGCCTCCCGGGAAATGTAGTTCATTGAGGGTTTTTCACATAAAACTAAAAGTTACTCTTCTGTTTTATGACGAACTGCGACTTTCTTGGCTTTCATAATTATCTTTTAAATTGACAAACATCATATGTGTAATCCAGGACACAGTTCATACGAAATAAAAAGATAAGTTATCTCTCGCCATTGACTACCATGCATTGTTTTTCCGAAATAAGGTCCCAATAAATGGGAGAACCAGGGGCCGGTTTCACAAAGCTATTTTAGAGCAGTCTATAGTGTTAGACAAGTCTAAAATTTGCTCATAGACTAGTCTAATGCAAGTTAGACAGTTTCACAAAAGTAAAGACTGACTTAATTTAGACCAAAAAAATTAGACACCTTACCCCCAGGCTAACTTTGGTCTAAGACTCTATGTTACCTTGGCAACCAACAGTAGCAATCAGTTACATTACAAACAGCCAAAAGAAAAGGGAAAATGGCTCATAATTTGTGGTTTGCTGACAATGTAATGGAGAGAGCTATGAGAAGGGAAAGGGTTTTTATGGACCGCAGTAACCCACTGGAAATATATAATAATGAGGACTTTATTGGTCGGTTTTGTTTGCCCAAGGAAGCTACACTGAGTCTGACTGATGAATTAGCTGAAGTACTTTCAAGAAGCCACAGCATCCCAGCAGTGCTACAGGTTTGCACTGCAATGAGATTTTATGCAACAGGAACGTTTCTGAATGCTGTTGGTGACACAGTGGGTCTCAGCAAAGCTTCTGTGTCACGGGTGGTATACAGGGTATCAAGGGCACTTTCAAATAAGCTCCCTCAGTTTCCAAACCAACTGGCTGAGCTGAACAAAGTCAAAAGAGGGTTCTTCAGCATAGCAAGATTTCCCAATGTTGTTGGAGCAATTGATGGGACACATGTCAGAATCTAGGCTCCAACAGCTCATGAACATTTGTTTGTGAACAGAAAAGGATATCACAGCATAAACATTCAGGCTGTTTGTGATTCTGATCTCCGGTTCCTCAACTGTGTGGCCCGCTGGCCTGGATCAATTCATGACTCTCGAATTCTTCAAAATTCTCAACTTTTCCGTGCATTTGAGCAAGGCATTATCGATGGGGTCCTGTTGGGGGACTCTGGCTACCCTCTAAAACCTTGGCTCCTAACTCCCTTCCTGAATCCTACTACACCTGCACAGAGAAACTACAACGCAGCACACTGTTCAACTCGTAACACTGTAGAGCGGGCATTTGGTGTACTGAAGAGGCGTTTCCATTGTCTACATGGGGAATTGCGAATGGCACCTGACAGAGTGTGTAACATCGTCTGTGCAACTGTTGTGCTGAACATAGCGAGGTAGGCCTACCTGAAAACAATTTAAATTGCTCGCCATTTTCAATAGGCCTAATTGAATAACTATTTACCACATTCTTCAACTATAATCATCATTTTTACTTCTTAATTATTAGGGATCTCCGGCTACCTGACCCTCAAGGAGAGGATATCAGAGATGACAATCACATTGAACTGGAGGACAGAGAAGATTTAGAGGAGCAGAATGGAACCGGTCGATATGTGCGTCAGATGTATGTTGACAGGATTTTCAATGTCTGAAACAACAACAAAAATCACATCAAAGTGGGCCACCATATGTTGTCTGTCTTTACTTTTAGGCTTAAATGAGTAGCAACCAACTTAATTAATATATATATATATTTATTTTTAGAAATTTTCTCAAGTGACATACTGTTCATTCAATAAATTAGTACAATAAATTATACAGCGTTTGTGTCTCTTTTCATTCATTTCAAAATCATCAAGGACAATGTTATTAAAAGTACAAAATACTGTGAAAATACTACTCTTAAACTCATTCAAAACTCTTAACCTGTGTAAAACTAATAAGGAAGATTAGAAGTAGGCATACCCAACATATTAACTCTTGAAACTGCTTTAAAAAACACAGAAAAGAATTAGCCTAAAATACCTCATTTGTCTTATTGAAAGTATTTAAGATATTCACATCTCCACTGACTGTTTTTGCAAGTCTAATTTTAATTTATCTCTCTGAAGCTGTAAAAACTTCGATCTCGAGCAGCAATTTCCTTTCTTCCAGTTCAAGATTTCTGTATTGTTTGTCTAGCACCATTGACATAGTTGTTCCTCTCGACACTGATGTGCAAACCACGGGAGCAGCAGCTGTAGCTGATGCTGATCCAGACACTGACTCGGACTCTTCATCTTCCGTCCCTCCCGTCTCTCACCCGGCTCCTCTCTCCACTGCCTCGCTTCAGTCCCAAGTCAAAGACAGGGTCACTAAAAATAAGTACAGACATAACATTATCTTACTTGCTTCATGAAGTGCGATTCCTACATTATTGCAGACCTAGAACATAGCTTCCTTGTATCTAGGCATTACGTTGTTCACGTTTATTTGCTGGCTAGCAAGCTTAACTACCGGTTCACATTAGCATACATCAACTTGACTTTATTAGCATCAAATCGACGGCAATGAAGCAAAAGTAAAAACAAACTGATTTCTTTAAAACAATCACCCGCAGTTACCTGTATTCTCCTCTTGATTGTCTGGCTCTTCCTCTTGACAAGGTGGGGTGCTGCTGTCAGTGGCTGAGGGAACTTCCACCAGTGTAGTCGCTGTCGACGCCGCACACTCCACTTTCCCGTCCTCGCTTATCCCCAGAACTTTGTAAGTGTACAGACAGTATAATAAGATATTTTATGAAGACAGTCTCACTTCTTGGCGTACACAGGCAGGGGCCATCTTGTGAAGACAGTCTCGACAAGTCCAACCACGAATGCCGTTTGGTGTTAGTGTGGGGCTATTTTGAGCCTTGTTAGTGGTATTAACTCAGCGATAGATCTTACTTATTATATGTCCCATATACTAGCATTATACACTAAACAGTTTTTAGAGATAAAACTCTTTACATTCGATTATCATGAAAGCAAAGATATCAGAGAATGGTTGACTAGGTACCAATGTGTTATTGAGACCAACGGTTCATTTTACGCCAGAGTACTCCTTTTAAATTCTTTTCCACTGAAGAAAAAAGATGGATATCTTGATGGCATTGGGGTAAGTAAATTATAAGGAAATTTACATTTTGAGGTGAACTAATCCTTAAGGTTTAAAATAAAGTTTAAATGTAATATAATATTTTTCTCCTGGTCCTTATTTTAAATTGGTCATAAAAATATAAATAATTGCGGTCGATATCAACCCAGGGCTCCAGACTAACTTTTCTACTGGTTGCACTGGTGCTACCAACTTTTTCAGTTGGTCGCACAAGCATATGATTTGGTCGCACCTTTTTTTTGCTACATGCCATGGGATTAATCAATGCATGCTGATGAATAGTGGTTTTAATGGACCAAAGCTAGCAAAGGCTTTCTGGGTTGCAGCATAAACACCTGTAATATATTAATTATCATTGCCAAATTTCAGGATTTTCATGGATTTTGGACAGTAATTTTAATCTGTAATTTTAAGCATTTTATAGTTCAATTGTATGCAATCTATTTACATTTGAATCACATTCTATCTATCTGTCCGATCCGTCCGTCTTTTATCATTTTTCTATCAGCATCATCTTTCTATCTTTTAAAAATCATTAAACATTCAAATGTATTCATTACATTTTAATAGGTTAGAGTATTGTAATAAACTAATTCAGGGGTGTCAAAATTAATCGTTTCTACGGTGCATCGCGATGCAGACGAGGACGATTTCGGTATCGGTTCAGTAATAGCCCATAACCGGTTATAAATGTACTGACGCTTTCTGGCGGTTGAGCACCGCGTGCTTACTTAGTTCGCGGCATACAATGGCAGAGGGTGGCGAAACGACAAGACGGTGCATTCAAAAATGCTCCAACCACTTTAAAAGCCGACATTTGGGCACATTTCGGCTTTTATCAACAACACGGTAACGTTGAGCCTGAACCTTGACAAGACACACGCTGTGTGCAAATCATGTCACGCAGAAAATAAAAGTATGCAGGGGGTAATGCCACCAACATGAGAAACCACGTCAGTCGTTTTCACCCCGAGCTGCTAAAGCCTGTCAGTGCCATTGTGGATCCAGCTCAGCCAAAAATAGATAAACTTATATAGACGTTACCGCCCAACTCAGTCAGAGGGCAGGAGATTACGTTACCAGAGCAGTGGCATCTTTCATTGCAAAGGATATGCGCCAGTTCTGCATGGAAACGTCTCCGGTTACTACTCGTAACCTCGGTTCCCTGAGAGGCGGGAACGAGACATTACGTCATACTGACGTATATGGGAACTCCTCCTTTCTCCATTTCCACTGAAATCTTATAGGCTAACGCCAGCTGGAGACAGCTGGCCAATTGACGCAAACATGCAAATGCTGACCGGACCGCGGGCAGTATAAATAGCATGGGCGCGCCAATTGCGTCAGAATGACGACTGAACGCTAGCACAGCTGATCAAACGGCGAGCACGGCGGTTGACGTAATGTCTCGTTCCCGCCTCTCAGGGAACCGAGGTTACGATAGTAACCGGAGACGTTCCCCTTCAACGCGGTCACTTCGACATTACGTCATACTGACGTATATGGGAACTGTATGAGAATCCCGCCGTGAGCGCAGTGAAGATAAGCCCAGACGGGGTCAAGCTACACTCCCACAGGAAACAACAGTTCTAAGCCAGTCACACCGCTAGGAGCACACAAACTGATAGGCGAACTAGACCAACGTTTGCTCCTACTTTACCAAGATGCACATCCAATGCAAAGAAGCGAAGGCTGCACTGGGCAGGGCAGCACAACACCATAAGCACTAAAGCAAAGAGATAACACAGTGACAACAGCATAGCAGTGACAGCTGCATAACCATACAGCCACACACAGAGTTCAGCAGCAAAGGTAACTCTGCAATACAGACTACTGCACAGCTGGAGGGAACAGTTCCATGAGTTCAATAACTCACTGAACCCACAACGCTATACAGCGAGAACATCAAACTTGAACCCTGTGAACGCGTTCCGAGAAGACAGCCAGCAAACCTAATCCCGTAGGTATTAAGCAAACAAGCATTGAATTCAGAGAAGAGTCTCTGTATAAAACAGCACATCCTTAGTACCATCCACCAAGCACACAAACAGCGGTTTGTCAGTCTGCTACCCTAGAGATCCACAATCTCTATAGGACCAACATCACTCTGAGCATCGGCATCATGCGAGGCTAACGGCTAATCAGAAAAGGCGGGCAGGGATCCACCTGTGCTCTGAACGGTGTAAGCGACTTCGGATGTAGCTCAGGCATGTGATTGGCTAAGGACAAAAAAGCAGGAAAATATACCGAGCCGCATCGGCTCTCGCATCCCTGATCCCGCATTTTTCCTCTATGTTTTATTAACATTAAATAGATAGTTCTCCCAAAAATTGTAATTGTCATAATTTACTCTCTCAAGTTGTTTTAAACCTGAATAAGTTTCTTTCTTCTGTTGAATTTATTTGGAAGAATGTGGGTAACCAAACAGTTGATGTACCCCACTGATTTCCATAGTACATTTTTCCCTATGGAAGTCATTGGGGACCAGCAACTGTCTGGTTACCCACATTCTTCAAAATATCTTCTTTGTGTTCAGCACAAGAAATACATTAATACAGACTTGGAGCAACATTACAGTGAATAAAAAATGACAGAATTTTTATTTTTCAGTCAACTATCCCTTTAAGGACAAAAGGGATCGCGTAAGGACCTGTACACGACGCGTCTTATACACGCGCATTTGACAAGCAGATTTCTCTCAATTTTCTCGGTTTGCTTTCAGTTTAGACATAACCAAATGTTCTTCTGTAAACTGTGTGTGTATTTGAGAGTATTAGCGAAATAAGTCTAGAAAGATAACTTAGTCCAGCAACCAGGTGCTGTGAGACAAGCTTTTAGTCATGTGCGTGTCGGGTGCATCAGCAGTGAATGACATTTAACCGGCAAGGCTTTAAAGCACATGCAAATTATGAACTTTTGTGAACTCACTGAACTGATTTGGCCATTCCTCTGCGTTAATATTTTATGTGAGTATTTGTCGCGTTGTACACTAATGCTGTTGAGACGGAGGCGTCAGAACTAAAACTGATAAAATGCACGATATTCATATTACTACAAAAGCAGTCAGCAGCTTGCTTGGAGCAAGGATCATAGTGCAAATTTGAACTTTACTCGATATATCGCCCAGCCCTACTGGGGACCTAACGGTGATGTTCTTGTAAACTGACAACGATAACACAATAGCGCGAGAGCGACTGAGGTACGAAATTGAGCAGGTGAAAAAGCTGAACGCAAGTACGTCTTTGTTGATACTGGAAAGGAAGGAAGAATCTGTACGCACGTCAGCCAGTTATGTCCTCATATCCTCTCCTTTTCACTCCGGCAGCCGACCCAGCCGACACCCGTCCCCCTCACCCTTTTATTTTTTTTACAGATCTGCATGATTCACGTAGGTCACATTTTCAGGTCGAAAATCCGGAATTTCGGATTAATCCGGAAAAATCACATCCCTGGTAGCTAGATATCGAACGGAGAGTGACGCTGCAGTCACCAGATCCCGAGACGATGTGATATCAGTCACTAGAATGAGCGTAGGATTCCAAGTGCTCGCTGGGCGAGGGACGGGGTTAAGGCCATCTCAGGGAGAGCTTCGTCTGAGCACTTGTTAGTGTGAAGTTTCTTGCTCAACTATGGACTCAGCAGCGGACACCCACGAAGGTTCCACAGCTGGGGGCAGGAGTGCCAATCGTCTGTAGAACAGAACCCTGCTGAGGGGGATTGTCATAGGCCCCCCATAACTCAGCGAAACCAGCATCACCCAATCCGGCATGAGCGCTGGGCTCAAGCCCAGGAAAGATGCACCCTGCCTGGGGTGCACTTTTCAGAACCTGTCTTTCCTGGAGGTTTCGTGTTTTCCAGAGCTCCACTGCGGCACGGCGCAGCGTAATCTGGATTTATATACCCACCCAGAGAGACTCTGAGTGGGACTCACGACGGTCTGGTCACCAGCAGGGGTCTTTGTGTTTGCCACCGCCACACTTCCCCTCTTCCATTCCAGTAAGCGGGTCACGAGGAACTGAGACTTCCTTGTAGAACATAGCCAATGTAAGAAGTGCAATCAACACATAACTGAATGTACATAAACACAGTGCCATTGGCCATAGCGACAACAACTGTGAATAAACGCATTCAGAAATAGAAAAGTCAGTCAGCCTATTCAATCGTAGAATAGCCAGTTGCACTAGAGGCAACATAACAGCATCGGTCGCTGTAGCTCCAACACCATAGACGCAGATAGATCAGTATAGGCACTGAAGGATATGGGGCAACACCACTGCATGAACACATCCACGTGTAGATATCGCAGGCCACTGTATCGGAGACTGTGAAATGCACAGTTTGACCGGGATAGCTAGTTGCACTGAGATACAGGGCAACCTGACAGCATAACACAAGTGTCACATCCTTGCATGTGTCATTATGCAGCGCAAGTCGCAGTAGCGACAGAATGGTGTAGAGACAGAACTAAGATGCAAGTTAAAAAGGATGGCTAGCTGCACTGAAGGAACAAGGTAGCAACAGCATAACACCTCAGTTACGTACATACATCCAGAACTGTGGATATGCATGGTTAGATAGGATAGCTAGTTCTGCACTGAAGGAACAGGGCAAGAATAGCAAAAACACGCCCTTGTACGTGCAGTGTAGTCACCATCGCGACAATATCTGGTAGTTGCACTGAGGAAGAGGGCAACATAACGCATAACCCATCAGTGTGTACATTTAACATCCGTGTGTAAAATGCGGTGCGGGTCGTCGAAGCGACTCGAAACTGCATGAATATGTGCAGATCAACATAATGGTCAGTTACGTTGGCAACATAAGAGCATAACGCTTCAGTGTGTACGCCAGCAGTGCAAGTCGCCGTAGCGATAAACTGTGACAGGCACAGTTAGATAGGATAGCCATGGAGCACTGAAGGATACAGGGCCCCACGATAGCATAGTGACATTAGCGTGTACCAAAACACAGTGTCAGAGGCATAGCGACATCATCTGTGAATACATAGTAGATCAGAATAGCCGGTTGCACTGAGGATACAGGGCAATATTTAGCGGCGTAACCAAAACACATCAGTGAGACAGCGTGTACACAGCGTCAGTTGCGTCGCACAACTGTGCGCGTAATCAGAATAGCCATTTGCACATCATAACACCACAGTGTGTAGAGTGTACATAAACACGACACCAGTTGTTTCACACAACAACTGAGAATATGCACCGTGTAGTAATATAATCGCCATTTGCACTGAATGACACAGAGCAGTGTACAGCGGCATAACCATAACACATACAGTGTTTAGACTGTAGAGTATACATACACACAGCGCCTGTTGTATCACACGATAACTGTGAATATGCACAGTGTAGTAATAGAATAGCCATTTGCACTGAAGGCACAGGGCAATATACAATGGCATAAATCATTACACGTAACAGTGTGTTACGGTGTAGCTTGTAAAAACGTAGTCGCATAGCGCCACAACTGTGAATACGTAGTGATCACAATAGCCATTAGCACTGAAGGATGCAGGGCAATATACAATGGCAAAATCAACACATACCAAGTGTAGTGTAGTGTGTACATAACACGGCGTAGTTGCATGGCACAACAACTGTGAATACATAATGCTTCGTAGTCAGAATAGCCATTATTAGCACTGAAGGATGCAGGGCAATATACAATGGCAAATTTCAACACATACCAAGTGTAGTGTGTACATAACACGGCGTAGTTGCATGGCACAGCAACTGTGAATACATACTGCTTCATAATCAGAATAGCCATTTGCACTGAAGTATACAGGGCAAAAATACTGGCATAAATCCTACACATAACAGTGTGAAGTGCTTACGTAACAGCGCCGGTTGCATCGCAACAACTGTGAATATGTAGTGATCAGAATAGCCAATTGCACTGAAGCACAGGGCAATAGCGTGGCAAGATAAAACACACATAAGAGTGTACATAACACAGCGGCAACGCAACAACTGTGAATATGTAGTAATCAGATTGGCCAGTTGCACTGAAGGTACAGAGCAATATCGTGGCACAATCATAACACACATAACAGTGTAACGTTACATAGCACAGCGTCAGCGCATCGCACAACTGTGAACAGAAGCCAGTTGCACTGAAGATACAGGGCACTTATCGCGGCATAAATCATGAACACATCAGTGTGAAGTGTGCACACAAAAACAGCGTTGTCAATACATCGCACAACAACTGTGAAAACGTAGTAATAGAAAAGCCATTTGCACTGAAGGAACAGGGCACTATATAATGGCACAAATCATAGCACATATCCGTGTGTATTGTGAGTAAACACAGCGTCAGTGGCGTAGCGACAACAGCTGTGAATACGGTTAATCAGAACGGAACCGCACCGTTGGGGGAAGGAGAACCGCGAACACGCTGGCTCCCTACACACGGGTCTCGCTCCGCTCGAGGCACCCGGGGACGGGGTTCGAGGACGGTGCGGCCGCTCAATTGCACTGAGGAACAGGGCAACATATAGGGGCATAACAGTAATAATAACACATATCAGTGTGCAGTCTGTGCACATAACACAGCGTTAGTGGCGTAGCGACGACAACTGTGAATCGTGATTAACAGAATGCCCAGTTGCACCGTAAATATAGCACATAATCAGCGTGCATAGACACAGCGTCAGTGGCGTAGCGACAACAGCTGTGAACACGTGGATAATAGAAGGGCCAGTTGCACTGAAGAGGACAGGGCAATATATAAGGGCATAACAGTGGGATATGACATATCAGCATGCACATTAACACAGCGTCAGTGGCGTAGCAACAACAACTGTGAATCGTGATAAACAGAATGGCCAGTAGCACTGGAGGAAACAGGGCAATACATAAGGGCGTTACCGTGAAATATGGCACAGCGTCAGTGGCGTAGTGACAACAGCTGTGAGTTAGTTACATGGTAGAATCCAGTCACTGGATAAAAGCCTGAGCAGGTGTCCAGAGGCAGCCAGGGGGATCCACGTTCTGGCCTCGTTTCTCCAGACGCGTCGAGCGCACAAATTCCATAGGACGTCGTGGAAGACGAGTCCTTCTAGAAGTAGCTGAGATACTGGGGCTAGGGTCCCTTTTCGACGAAGCTTATCGCGTCGAGAAGCAACGTCCACTCGAGGGCGGGAGAGGGCCCACCAGCGGCCAGCTGGCGGCAGTGGGCCTCATCCCTACTGATGCCCGGGTGGGTAAATCCCCTGAGGGCGCGCACTGGAAGACCGGCACATACCTGTCGTCCGTGACCGTGAGTGCGGCCTCTGTAGAATCCTTGTAGGGTAGAGCGAGTCAAGGACCCGCACATATCTGGCATGTAGCAGCCATCGGATGCGGGGAGGAAACGTGGTGCGTAACCTCTATTGCAACTTCCACGATGACTTTCATAAGACTTCTAGCGTGAAGAAAGAGATTCTGACGCAATTGGCGCGCCCATGCTATTTATACTGCCCGCGGTCCGGTCAGCATTTGCATGTTTGCGTCAATTGGCCAGCTGTCTCCAGCTGGCGTTAGCCTATAAGATTTCAGTGGAAATGGAGAAAGGAGGAGTTCCCATATACGTCAGTATGACGTAATGTCGAAGTGACCGCCTTGAAAGGGAACCCCGGGTTTCGCCACCTGTTAAAAACACTGGAGCCACGATATAAGCTCCCCTCTCGCAGCCACTTTTCAGAAAAGATTATTCCGGAACTCTACGTCGAAACCAAAGCCCAGGTTATGGCGTCAATGAGCCAAGCTCATCGAGTTGCAATAACATGTGATTCCTGGACTTCTGTTGCGACAGAGTCGTATGTGACAATAACGGCACATTACATTAGCGGTGACTGGAAGATTTTGTCTCATGTGCTGCAAACGAGAGCCGTTTATGAGTCTCACACGAGGGCTCATTTGGCAGAGCTACTGTCTCATGTCGTGGATGAATGGCAGATATCAAATAAGGATGTAGTGCTCGTAACAGATAATGCGTCGAACATGATCGCTGCAGCTCAATTCGGAACATTCCCTCACGTAAAATGCTTTGCGCATACGCTGAATCTGGCATCCCAGCGCGCGCTTAAAGTGAGCGCGCTCTCCAGGCTTTTGGGCAAAATCCGACGAATTTTTTTTGTAGTTTTGTAGTTTTTGGCAAAGTAGGTTTGACCTCTTGTTTATTTTGGTTTGTAATTTAATTTCATGTTTATACATTTGTCAACATTTAAACGTTTTACAAAAAGTACACTGCACTATAGTATTTAAGTACACTCCCTGCATTATGCACTTTTAGTACTTACTTTTGTGTGTTCTAATCTAATGCTGCTGTTGTCTTCTGTGCTCAGACTTCAGTTTTATTTGATGTTTGATACATTCAAGAACCGTGTTTTCAGGTAAAATTAAAGGTTCAGTTCATATATCTGACTGCTTGTATTTATTGACAAAATTGTATACATGTGAAGCAAAATTCAAAATTAGGATGCAGTCCATCGTTAATGCATCGTGATGCATCGAGATAATCGAATCGGAATCGAATCGAGGACTTGATAATCGTAATCGAACCGAACCGTGAGACCAGTGTAGGTTCACACCTCTAAAACTAATACAGATTTTTCCTTGTCAAAGTTTATAGTTGTAATAAAAACAGAAATCTCACACTCCATACCTTCTGCATTTTATAATAATTTCCTTTCCTCAGTCGGAACGATTACTCTCATCTAACCGCTGAAAAGACGGGGGTTAATTCGTAATTGCGCGTTCCACCATCAGTTTGCAATGCGCGTGACGTCTACGTTCGTCAATAAATAAACTGCACGTGTCTTGCGGAAGAACACTGGGCAACTCGCATCCAAGTCGACCCCGGGATAAAATAGTCCGAATATAAACACTTAAAGGTTGTGTTGGTCAGAATTGAAAAAAAAAACTTTTTTTCCAAATTTCTTTAAACTTTCTGTATATATCAATGCATAATTAAAATCTAAGTACTCTGAAAAAGAAAGTATAAAAATCAAGCGTCTGTAGACCTCTCACGACTGTTTTAAATACAGCTCATTATTTCCATTCACTTCACCCCCTCCCTTCTTGGCTCCTTCCAAAGCCACGCCCCCAAAACACATGAACGCGCAACTCCGACAGCTGAGCTGAAGACGCATTATTTACCTGAGACGAGCGGAGAGGAGGAAGTGCATGTAGTGACATCATGTCAGAAACACGTGTAAATAAAAAAATCTAACTATCATTATGAAGATAAACAAATAAGTTGGATTTTATTACTCTCTTATCAAGCTAGCATATTGATATTGGTAAAGCTTACAATATTGATTCGCTTAACGAGCTAGTTAGTTATCTAAAAGGCAAAGCTAAAAACAGGTTGCATGATACACGTTTTTCCATTGCCATCATTTACACTGTGATGAAGAGGAATTTCATGTAAGATTCATTACATATATATGGTGTTCTGCATGTAAGAGTTTGCTTGATGAAAGCATTGTTGATTCTGATGAGGACTACACACAGGGCTCGAAATTAACTTTTTTACTTGGTAGCACTGGTGCTACCAACTTCAAAAAGTTAGGAGCACCAGCAAAAATTTAGGAGCACCCACCAAAAATGTATTTCAGATCTCAGAATTTAATTTCAGAAAAAATTGGATTAGATTTTCTACTGTGTTAGGGTGTAATGAAGATCTAATGTCTGATTTTCATTCTAAATGACAACTTTTTGTCAATTAAACATGTCTAATAAAAATCACAGCGGAATATTATGGTGCTCCTGCTGAACCAGAGAGTATATTCAACTACGCAGCAGTATTGTTATTTCTGTGTTACAAATATTCTTATCACAGAAGAACTTGAATCGGAACTAGAATGAAAGATTATGGTTTGGATATAAACACTGACGTCTACAGAAGTAATCAAAATAGAGACAAGCACCTTTTGAAAGTAACATGGAGCTTCAAATAACAATTGTATCGAATCACATTGTTACTCCACTAGGTGGCGACAAGTGACTTAAATGTATTTGTTATTGAATCATTCATTCAAGAGAGTCGTTAAAAAAATGCTGATTCATCCATTAATGAAACAAGCAAAGTATTTATTATGATATTACTCATATATTGCTATATAATACTAAATAAGCTATGTATTAATAAAACAATATAAATAAAAATAAAAAAACATCCTCACTATCAGCATTGCATGTTCCACCTCAACGTGTCCGACGAGGATGTTTGTGGGCTGTCCATCAAGCAGGACACGGACATACACGATCACACACACTCCTTGACAGACAGGTCGGTGTCTCCATCGATAATGAAAGAGATGTACTGAGCTGACGACAATTTAACTGCGGTGTTCTCGCGATTAGTATCTGCTATGACCCCGATGATATTGGCACATGATTTCTCATTTGCATGAGTCATCATGTTAATCACAACTCAATTCTTTTTCATGAGCTGCAACATGGGTTTAAATTTAGTGAAGGCAAGCTCTTCTTTGGCGATGGTGTATGCAGTGTTAATTTACGTTTAGCTCTTTATGTGACGGTAATGTAGCTCTTTATGTGACAGAAATCTGTCAGCGTTCGTTTCATCTTCTCCAGCCTTAATTTCGCACGGTAGTCGGCTCCCTGTCACTTGACAACGGAGCGCCGCGAAAGGGAGTGATTGACAGCTAATATTAACCAATCTAAAATCTGCTTTAAAGTTAAGAACGTAAGGATGAAGTTTGATTGGTTATGTATGTTGGATAAGAATGATGGCACGGCCACCGCGTATCAGCGCACGTAAGGTACACAGTAATTTGCGAACTTTTTGTAGAGGTCGCACCACAACCATTATTTGCACTCGCACTAATGCTCCCAAATATACTTTTAGGTCGCACAGGTTTAAATTCAGGAGCATATGCGACCAAAATGGTCGCGATTTTCGAGCCTTGACACACCCGAGACAAGTAAGTTACCCATAGACAGTATAAGACAGAAAGTACCGCATCGTCAGCTCGAGGACAGATCCGTGGTCGAGGGCAAAGCAGAGGATTTTGCTATTAGGGTCCGAGGAAGTAGAGGCCGAGGACTGGGTAGTCGAAGTGCAGGGCAAGGAGCACTTTTTAGACAAGAGGACCTGCTGCGTCGAGTTTTGCATCTTCAAGCTCAAACAAGCACGCGAACAGGTACGATCTGGATACGCGCAAGTGGGCAGGTCCTGTGTGGCAAAAGGGTGGTTGCCATGGTTGCGAGAGAGTGACAGTCGCCTAAGCCAATCCATCTGTTTCGTCCCGGTTCTAAATAATGAGCTGCGTTCAGTGCAGATTAAACGGTCTAGAGTCACTCGATTTTTATACTCTTTTTTTCAGAGTACTTAGATTTTAATTATGCATTGATATATATAGAAAGTTTAAACAAATTTGGTAAAAAGTTTTTTATAAAATTCTGACCTTCACTACCTTTAATATAGGCATACCGTAGTGATTCAGGTTAAATCAAAAACATGGTTTGGAAAATGGATTCATGATGTAGCCTACTCGTTCATTTTGAACATAATGTAGCGACTTTCAATGGCTGTGTGGCTGTCAATCAGCTATGTGGAACCCCGGGTGCGCTGTTGGTTGGCGGCCTGGGAAGAGGGGGCGGGTTGAGGATTGAAGTTCATCTGTTGTTTTTGGTTGCTCTATTCAGAAGCTGCGTTTCTGAATGCCTGCACGTGCTCTGGCGAATAAACAAGTTAACTAAACTCTGGCCTCGTATGAGATGCTACAATAAGTTACGGACTGCAGCACTGATACAACAGTGTTTTGTTGCGCGAGCGTCCACTCGCACATATGCGACCACATCAAATTTTAACTTGCACATTCTCAAAAAATGGTCCTATATGCGACCAATTTGCTTTTACATTGCAATCAAACTATTTTAAGATAAAAATACCTCTGATCAAACTTCAGTGTTGTGCTGGCTTCCACCTAATACTCTAGGTTGAATACATAGTAACAGGCGAAGAGAGCGGCCAAGGCAGTGGTGAAGTCCACCATGTGAGCACCAGATGGGGTTACGACCCTCCCCTTGATCGACACAGCATCCATTTTTTTGCAGTCTCTCCTTAGTAAAGACAAGAGTCATCACAAAAATTATATTTCATAGATATATAATTTTATATTATATACATTCTATAAAAGATTTTTTCCACATAAATTATTGTATAAAACAGGGCAGGGAGCATACATATCTTCGAAGCAATGGATAAAAGGATTAGTTCACCTCAAAAGGAAAATTTCCTAATACTTTACTCACCCTAATGCTGTCACACAACGGAAGGACACAGATGGTGAGAATAACCAGATTTATTGAGATTCGTTAACAGGGGGTAAGTATGGGAGAAAGCAGCAATGGTAGGCGTGATGATAGTCTTAACAAAGTCTCTTATCTTGCAGATGCAGAGCGGGGCACTGGAGTGCACAGGAGCCGTGGAGAGTGGGAGCAGACCTGGGGCGAGGAGCGGATGATTCGGGGATGTCTCAGGTGAGTAGTCGTCATACGAGGTAGCATGAGCAGGAGTCTGTGGTGGTATCGGAAACGAGACCAGACAAAGAGTGGCTGGAAAGGTGAGTTCTTATAGTGTGGGTAATTGGAGTGAGGGAGATTGAGCACAGGTGATGGTGATTAGTAGTCCGGGGAACTGGAACGAGTGGGTGGAGTGTAGGAGTCTGGTGCTGACGCTGGTGGATCCGTGACAGTACCCCGTCCCCCACGGCCAGCTCCAGCTGGCAGACGGGACCGACGACGGGGCCGACCTCGGCCTCTGGGCGCTGTACGATCAGGGTGAGCACTATGGAATTCTTGGAGGAGGGAGGGATCCAGTATGTCTTCCCGGTGAACCCAGCTTATTTCCTCCGGGCCGCATCCCTCCCAGTCGATGAGGTATTCCAAGTGGCCGCCCCGTCGTCGGGAGTCGAGGATTTCATGCACCCGATAGATATTGTCGTCCTCCGGATCCACAGGAGGAGGGGGCACCTCCGGAGCACCAGACCCTGGGGGAGAAGGAGTGAGAGGATTAGTATATGGTTTGAGCAAGGAAACATGGAAGGTTGGTGCAATGCGGTAATGAGCAGGGAGTGCAAGACGGTAGGTGACTGGGTTGATCTGCCTCTGTATCGCGAAGGGACCTATATATCTGGGACTCAGCTTACGGCAGGGCTGTCGGAGACGGATATCCCGAGTCGATAGCCAGACCTTTTGCCCGGGATGGTACTGAGGGGTATCAGAGCGTCGAATGTCGGCCTGGCGTTGGTGTCTCCGGACAGCCTGCTGAAGGTGGATATGAGCTGAGTCCCAGACCCTCTCGCTCGTCTGGAACCAGTGATGGACCGCTGTAACGTCCGATGGTCCGCCTGACCAAGGAAAGAAGGGAGGTTGGTAGCAGAGTATGCACTGGAACGGGGTGAGTCCGGTAGAGGGCTGTCGGAGGGAATTTTGTGCATACTCGGCCCAGGGCAGGTAACGACTCCAGCAGTCCTGGTGATCGTGACAGTATGACCGTAGATATCTCCCTATCTCCTGGATCTTCCGCTCAGTCTGGCCGTTGGACTGGGGATGGTACAGGGAGGTAAGGCTGACGGTCACATTCAGAAGGTTGAAGAAAGCCTTCCACACTCTGGAGACGAATTGAGGACCTCGGTCTGACACTACGTCTTCTGGGATCCCGAAATTTGGGAAAACGTGATGGAACAGGGCTTCCGCTGTCTCGAAGGCCGTGGGCAACCCTGGTAGCGGGGATCAGTTTGCAGGCTTTGGAGAAGCGATCGACCGCTACCAGGATGCAGGTGTGGTTGTCAGAACGAGGGAGATCGGTGACAAAATCTACTCCGAGGTGGGACCAAGGCCGGGTAGGGATAGGCAGAGGAACCAGCTTGCCTTCCGGAAGACGCCAGGGAACCTTGGATATGGCGCAGACTGAGCAGGCTTTGACGTACCGGGAGATATCTTGGGTCATACCGGGCCACCAGTAGCGTTGTTGGACGAGCGAGAGGGTTGCTTGGCTGCCTGGGTGTCCAGAGCCCGGAGAGGTGTGAACGGAGTCCATGAGGGATAAGCGCAGGCGAGTTGGTACGTAAACCCGTCCCTCGGGACCTCCCGGCGGAGCAGGTTCGGAGCGTGTGGCGTCTGCGATGTGATCATCGAGGCTCCACTGGATGGGGCTGACGATTATGGCTGGAGGGAGAATAGTCTCGGGGTCCGAGGTGGGGATATCAGGCTGAAACTGGCGGGACAGGGCGTCGGCTTTAACGTTCTTGTGGCCAGGGTCGATAGGTGTCTTTTGGAGTAGTGGGTTGTGGCCAGTTCATGACGGCGTCCACCTTCCTCTGGTCCATGGTGATGCCGTGGGGAGAGATGATGTAGCCGAGGAATGGAATCGTGGTCAGATGGAACTCACATTTTTCTAGCTTGAGGTAGAGCTGGTGGTCTCTGAGTCGCTGGAGTACGGTCTGGACATGATGGACGTGGGTGGTTAGATCAGGAGAGTAAATGAGGATGTCGTCGATGTATATGATTACAAACTCAGGCTGCACGATATTGGTAAAAAATGGCATTGCAATATTTTATATTTCCGCGATATATATTGCGATATTAGAACAATTTCCCAGATGATTTGAATAGCTCTATTTGGAGAATGAATCATTGAATGGCTGGGGTGGATTTGTTATGGAGTATATCCGCATAGAAACTAATATTAATTAATTGAATGTTGTTTACTAATGTCGTTAACAGGATGCTGCACATTAGTGGTGGTTGAGGAGATTCCCCTTCCCCCTATATAAAGCACTTTGAGTGCAGAGAAAAGCACTATATAAATGTAATGAATTATTATTATTATTAATGTAGTTAACTAGACTTTAATAAATGGAACCTTATTGAAAATTGTTTCCGATTTATGTCTCTTGAGTTCAGTGTTGAATAGATCAGTTGTTTTAACCATTCATTAAAGTGAATCGGTTCAAATGAGTCATTAGTTCGCGAATCGGACGTTTCATTAACGGACCACGCCATACCCGCTGTGTGATTATCCAGGCAGGTTCAGACATCGCACAAGATTTGTGTCAACACAGAAAACATTTCATCACTGGATCGCATTTCTTTTTTTATTGAAAGTGTGGTTTATGTAATGTCATCTGAATGTGTGGAACAGCAATTCACAACCAGTGGTAGTTTCAGAAAAAAAAGGTCTTCTGACCTTTTACCGTCATGTATTCTCAAAGATATTCAGTCAACTAAATTCATTGATATGCTCGAGCACGGGAGAGCAAGGGAGTTTGAAGACGGTGAGAGTGCACGCGCGAACCGGGACTTTCACTACGAGCGCAGAAGTCACTCATCGTCATCTACATCATTCACCGGTGCAAGTTTGGCGGGACAAAATGCGCTTTAGTAAGGCTGACAGAAAACAGAGCGCAAGTTCCAGTCTTGCGCTTGATGTATGAACTGACAGGACTTGCGAATTGATAAACTCTCACTATGATGGACGGTTAAACTTTGCATTTAATCCGCGAATCACAAGCGTCACGGGCCGGGGAGCTGCTGGCACCCAGCCTACTGATCACGAATCACGGAATTACTCACGATCCCTAGTGACATCGCACATTCTTGCGATGTGACTATCGTGGATGCGCACATCGCGATATCGATGTTAAAGTGATACGTCGTGCAGCCCTATTACAAACTGGTTGAGGAGGTCGCGGAAGATCTCGTTCATGAAGCCTTGGAAGATGGAGGGTGAGTTGGACAACCCGAAGGGCATCACTAGATATTCGTAGTGCCCGCGGGGGTGATGAAGGCGGTCTTCCATTCATCACCCTCCCGCACACGGATGAGGTTGTAGGCACTACGAAGATCCAGCTTGGTGTAGAGGGATGCCCTCGGAGTTGTTCCAAAGCAGATGGGATCAGAGGAAGGGGATAACGGAATCTGACGGTGCTTTGATTGAGAGTGCGGTAATCGATACATGGACGCAAGCCTCCGTCCTTTTTGCCCACAAAGAAGAAGCTCGAAGCGGCAGGGAAGTAGATGGACGGATGAAACCTTGATCGAGAGCCTCCTGGATGTACTCCTCCATGGCCTTCTGCTCCGGGATGGACAGTGGGTAGATCCTACCACGCGGTAGAACCGCCCCAGGCAGCAGGTCGATCGCGCAGTCCCATGGCCGATGAGGTGGAAGTGTGGTTGCCCGTCGTTTGTCGAACACATCCTGGAACGCCCGGTAAGGAGTGGGGATTTCCGGGAGAACCTTGACGGGAGTGCTTTCCACGGAAGTGGTGGAAAGTGGAATCGTCTCGAGCCGGCACAGATGTATGACGGGTGGATCTTGGAACGGATGGCAGACATTGATGGAAACACTCCGTACCCCACTGCAGGATTTCACCGGTGGACCATTGGACGTGAGGTGAATGGAGTTCTAACCAGGGGCATCCCAGGATGATTTCCGCCGTGGAGCCTTCCAGCACCAGAAGGGAGAACTTCTCTTTGTGGAGCCAGCCGATCTCCAACCCCAGGTCGGGGCTTCGATGTCCTACCCGGCCGCGACCCAACGGCTGACCCAGGATGGTGTGGACTTGAAGTTTTTGAGGAATGGTGCGCTGTTTGGTTTGGAGGCGGTGAAGGGTGGCGAGGGAGATGAAGTTGGCTGCAGAACCGGAATCTATCAGCGCCCGGACTGGAAGAGATCGATGCATATAGGTGAGAGTGGCAGGTGTCGTTATCAATGGAGATATGGGAAGGGGTAAGCGAACTGTACTCACAGCGGGTCGTGGCGGACGCGTGGGGCAGGAAGCTATTAGATGTCCAGTGGCTCCACAGTAAAGGCATAAGCCGAGGGAGATGCGGCGGTTGCGTTCTCGGCTGATGAAAGGCGAGTAGTGCCTATATACATCGGCTCTGGTGCTGGAAGGCGGGCGGAAGATGCGGGGTGAGGAGGAGGAGGTGCAGGGCTATCAGAGCTGGCAGGCAGTGCGGCGTTGATCTATCCTGATGGAACGTTGAATGGACTTTCTAGTCCGATGTGATCATCGTAGATGGCCAGCTGTATTCGGATGTCTGGATTAAGCCCGTGGCGATAGGCAGTTATGAGGGCTGATTCATTCCATCCCAGAGAGGCTGCGAGGGTCCGAAATTGAAGGGCATAAGTGGCGACAGATGATCTTCCTTGCTTCAAACGGAACAGCTGATCTGGCAGAGAAAGAGAATGTACCGATTGGGTGAATACCTCAATGAAATGGCCGGAAAAGGCAGCGAAGGTTTGAGTGACCGGACCGCAGGCTTTCCATAAGGCATGAGCCCAGTTGAGGGCTCGACCTCGGAGGAGAGAAATGAAGAAAGCCACTTTCGATCGCTCCGTCAGGGAAGGAAGCTGGATTCATCTCCATATACAGCTCGCACTGCAGGAGAAAGCCGCTGCACTCCTCCTCCTCGCCTGTGTAGGGCGCTGGTTGGGCCATGGGACTGGCAGAGGCAGACGCTGAAGGAGAGTTCCCGGGGGAAGCGGCGAGTGGGGGCGAGCTGGGAGCCGGTGAATCCGCTGAAGCGCTGGGGCTGGAATGCTGCATGTTTGTAGGTCTGGTCTTCTGTCACACAACGGAAGGACACAGATGGTGAGAATAACCAGGTTTATTGAGATTCGTTAACCGGGGGTAAGTATGGGAGAAAGCAGCAATGGTAGGCGTGATGATAGTCTTAACAAAGTCTCTTATCTTGCAGATGCAGAGCGGGGCACTGGATTGCACAGGAGCCGTGGAGAGTGGGAGCAGACCTGGGGCGAGGAGCGGGCGAGGAGCGGATGCTTCGGGATGTCTCAGGTGAGTAGTCGTCATACGAGGTAGCATGAGCAGGAGTCTGTGGTGGTATCGGAAACGAGACCAGACGAAGTGTGGCTGGAAAGGTGAGTTCTTATAGTGCGGGTAATTGGAGTGAGGGAGATTGAGCACAGGTGATGGTGATTAGTAGTCCGGGGAACTGGAACGAGTGGGTGGAGTGTAGGAGTCTGGTGCTGACTAGGGCTGCACGATTCTTGCTAAAATGTGAATCACGATTTTTCTCCATGGGAATTGAGATCACGATTCTCTTACACGATTCTTTTTTTTTTTCATCCAAAATGTATTGCACTCAAGAAAAACAAAAAAACAAAAAAAAAACACAAGACCGAAAAGTGCAGTAACAAAAAATAAATAAAAAAAATCTAAATTGTTTAAGCTGGCTCTTTGGGGCTAGCCTATGTAGCTGTCTGTGTATTACATGAACTAAAATAAAGTGTAGGCAGTGTTGTGCCAGTTCATACTTAAAAAGAACTAGCTCAAAGTGCAGTTCACACAGATTATAATGAACTAGTTCACGTTCATAGTTCATTTTTTTTAAAAAAAATGAACTAAGTTCACATATCTAAAAATGAACTAGTTCACGTTCATTTGTTAAATTCTTTAGGCCACTATCTTACTCAATAGAACCTCTTTACCATCCATTACCAGCTGCAAATCACTGCCACTCCAAAACTAATCAAAATTATTGTACCAATAAACAAGAGACAATTATTATAGCCAGGAGAAAAATAGTGATATTACCCCTTAAATAATGTGTAATCATGATATGTAGCAATTGGAAATAAGGTGCAATCAGGGTGTATGTTCAGTGAATTTTATTTAGCCAGCATGAACCAAATTACCCAGGACTTTAAAAGGTATATTTAGGTTCATGGGAAAAGATCAGTCTACTGACAAAAATCCAGCATATTCTGAACGGCAGTAACTATGTAAACCAGACCAAAGTAGTCATGTACTGTAATGTCATATTAGCTTGGGCTTACCCTGCTCAATGTGCAATACTCAACCAACACATTTTCACACCTTCAAAAGGAAGTAAACAGTGAGTAAACGATGAAAATGCCATTTACATTGATTATAATAAAACAATCTTCCTGATTATATTTGTCTAAGAAAATGAACAGCTACCAGCTGAACAACTTAACTTATTACGTACAGTAGGCACTCTGATTCCATGTATGGGGCATTTAATATTCATATGACACACAAACATAAGTAGATAAGACCTGTTTAGTTCAAAAGATCACTCGTTGTGGAAAAGCGCAGATCATAAGTGATGATACGAGCAGCGCACGAGCCAGATCTACCTCGCGCGCCGCGCGCACCAAGTATGCATACTATTGCAACTCCCCTGCCTTCACGTTACCCGTACTATGAATACTTCGACCTCGTCTAACATACCCAGAGGTGATAATAGACCTCTACAACAATATTGTCGGGGGTTGGACTCAGCGACTCAAAACGGGGGTTGGAGGTAAAACCTGACTTTTCAAATGAGCGTGAACGTGAACTGCGCGTGCTGCTCGTTCATTTCCGGACAGAGTGAGCGCCGCTCTCGTTCACGTTCATGGTATGAAAAGTGATTCGTTCAGTTCAGCGTTCGCGAAAATCTGAACGAGAGCAATATGTAACTGAACCAAGAACATCATGCCATCATCATCATATCATCATATTCATCTATCATCACATTACCATATCACATCATATCTATACATT
>JAQIUQ010006946.1:0-40000 GCA_030378365.1 Hybognathus amarus | reverse complement strand
CTTCTATTCGCAACTACAGAGATCCATCAGTTCAAACCCATGACAGAGGAATTTTGAAAGCTCAGTCCAGATGCAGAAGCGAAACCCAAACGTGTCAGTGGGATAAAGCTTTGCAGGTTTGAAACCTGTAAAGATGATATTAAAGTTTAATAATAATGAAGTTTCAATTATTGTGTTTTGTCTTCGAACAACTACTGCCAGTCAGTCCTAATCGGAATGCCTCTTAGAAAGATTTCATTATACTGTTTAAGTCAAAGATTAATTCCAAGACTGGCACAAATTCAAAGCCATGGAGTCTGAATCAAGGCTTACATTCCAATTTTAAAGAAAGTCCCAGATCCAGGGTTTCAGATGTGCATCCTTCATAAGGGCCCAGACTAGCTTCTACAGACAAGGTTCTCATCAGCCAATGAGGAGCCAGAGCTGAGGGTGTGGGTCAAGCAGCTGGAATACAGGCAGAACAGATGGACACAAAGAAACACATGCAGCAGCCACACACATTTACAAAAGATTACAATTAGAGTTTGACTATAAAAATGTGAAAACATTCTTGAAAGAATACATACAGAGTGACATAAAAGTATGTTTTAATTAAAGGGAACATTTAACCAAAAATGAAAATTGTCATCATATCACACACTCATGTGGTTCAAAGCCTATATGATATTCTTGTGGAACACAAAAGAAGGTATTTAAAAGAATATCTAAAATATGGGGAGGTCAGAGTGATCAATGACAACAAAACAACAAAAACATTCCCCTCAAAATACCTTCTTTTGTATTGCAAGTAGAAGAAGAAATGCATATGTTAAAGACATCTGGGGAAATGAAATTGACACCATTTTTCATTCTCTCTGGGTGAAATGACATCTCTATGGAAGACAATATCAGGGTCTCAAATATCTATGAAACACTGCAGCACACGTCACGCACCTGTTGGTGTTCGGTATGATAACGGTCTCTCAGGGAAGCTGGATCACAAACTTCAACTCTCCATTCAATTTGCCTATTGTTATCCATTCAACCTTCCTGCTTTCAAACAATGCCCTGCCCAACCCCTTCTGTTTGACTGCTGTAATTCCCAGGTGACAACCAAGCCCAGTACCATAAAACAGTCAAACAGAGAATCACACTAAAATACTTCAATTCAGCCCTTGTGAAGCCCGAGCATCAGGATTACGGCCGGATATTCCCAATGTGTCCTGTAGACTTATTGAAAATATGTGACACACTCATAACAAGACACACATTGGTCCACTGTTCTTTGCTTGAACAGTGAACAGCAAGCTGTTTGCTTGGGGTTACACTTTTTGCTTGGGGCAAATTCAGAATCGAGGTCATTTCCTGTTCTCATGACTTTGCTAGATTGGGACACTTGCAAATGTGTTCACTGTGTGCACAAATGTGAATGTCAGAGAAAGGGACACTGGAGAACTTTCTAAAAGATTGTATCTCTTGCATGCTCAGTCTTGCCCTTCCAGATGCCATAATAGGAAACACAGTTAAAGGATTAGTTAGCCAAAAGGGGAAATTGTGACATTACTAAAAATTATAATTTTATTATTGGGATATATATATATACAGTATATATATTATACACTCACCGGCCACTTTATTAGGTACACCTGTCCAACTGCTCGTTAACACTTAATTTCTAAGCAGCCAATCACATGGCGGCAACTCAGTGCATTTAGGCATGTAGACATGGTAAAGACAATCTCCTGCAGTTCAAACCGAGCATCAGTATGGGGAAGAAAGGTGATTTGAGTGACTTTGAACGTGGCATGATTGTTGGTGCCAGAAGGGCTGGTCTGAGTATTTCAGAAACTGCTAATCTACTGGGATTTTCACGCACAACCATCTCTAGGGTTTACAGAGAAATGGTCCGAAAAGAAAAAACATCCAGTGAGCGGCAGTTCTGTAGGGCGGAAATGCCTTGTTGATGCCAGAGGTCAGAGGAGAATGGCCAGACTGGTTCGAGACTGATAGAAGGGCAACAGTGACTCAAATGACCACCCGTTACAACCAAGGTGGGCAGAAGAGCATCTCTGAACGCACAGTAGCGTTGGAACTTTGAGGCAGATGGGCTACAGCAGCAGAAGACCACACCGGGTGCCACTCCTTTCAGCTAAGAACAGGAAACTGAGGCTACAATTTGCACAAGCTCACGTCGAAATTGGACAATGAGAAGATTGGAAAAACATTGCTTGGTCTGATGAGTCTCGATTTCTGCTGCGAACATTCGGATGGTAGGGTCAGAATTTGGCGTCTACAACATGAAAGCATGGATCCATCCTGCCTTGTATCAACGGTTCAGGCTGGTGGTGGTGGTGTCATGGTGTGGGGAATATTTTCTTGGCACTCTTTGGGCCCCTTGGTACCAATTGAGCATCGTCGCAACGCCACAGCCTACCTGAGTATTGTTGCTGACCATGTCCATCCCTTTATGACCACAATGTACCCAACTTCTGATGGCTACTTTCAGCAGGATAATGTGCCATGTCATAAAGCTGGAATCATCTCAGACTGGTTTCTTGAACATGACAATGAGTTCGTTGTACTCAAATGGCCTCCACAGTCACCAGATCTCAATCCAATAGAGCATCTTTGGGATGTGGTGGAACGGGAGATTCGCATCATGGATGTGCAGCCGACAAATCTGCGGCAACTGTGTGATGTCCAAGGATACATTAAACTGATCAAAAGTGACTGATAATATGTTCTATTTCAAATAAATACTGTTCATCATAAAATCCTGAAAATATGTAGTATTGGTTTCCACAAAAATATTGAGCAGCAGAAAATGTTTTCAACATTGGCAATCATAAAGACTTTTTGCTTCAGCATCAAATCCGCATAGAATGATTCCTGAATGATACGAACACTGAAAGCTGGAGAAGCTTTCCAGTAGGAGGCTGGTTTGTACTGGTGTTAAGCTATCTACAGTACGTCACAAAAAAAGCAGAATGAGAGCAGACAGAGCACTTTTCTGTGCTCTAAAAGATTTGTCATTTATCTTTCTATTGACAGTCTTACACACACAGAGACACACATTCTCTCTCTCTCTCTCTCTCTCTCTCTCTCTCTCTTAACAGAAGCTGCAAAAGAAACAAAAGGGCATAACATCACTAAAAGATCCAAAGTAGGACCTTTTGGATAAAGCAGACAAAAGAACGGATAAAAACTTTAGAGAAACCATTTCAAGTGCTATAATAGCTCTTGATTTTAAACAATCGTCCAATGTTCATGCTCGATAATAAGTGTTGAACAAATGAGGACTGGACACAACAAACCAACAAAAATCCTGATCACTTTGACTATGTATATTAGGATAGTTCACAGAAAACAAAATACTAGAAAAATTAGATATTTTGAAGAATGCGGGCAACCAATCAGGTTTGTTGATCATTGACTTTCATTGTATTTTTGGGGCAAAAAAAAAAAGCAAAAAAAAAAAAAAAATGTCAGTACAGGTTTGGGATGATCGAAGGTCAGTATATGATGACAATTTCCATTTATTTGAACAATACCCAGTAACTAGCTGCTTTGAAAGTAGCAGAGATGTATACTAACTAAAACTACTTAAGTACTGTACTTTAAGTACTAAATGTCTATGTGTGCTACTTGCTAGAGTATTGTTTTTCTATTCATACTTCTACTTTTACTTCAGTAGATATTTTCGATGAATTTAATACTTTTACTTCGATATTTTTTTAATGTTCTGCTAGTTACTCGTTACAATTATAAAAATTTTACGAATCATTCGTTGCAAGTTGGCTTTCATGCTGCCTAAATCACACGCCAGTTTTATAGGGTAATGGTATTGATTGACACACACATTGACAACTAATGCAGGGGTTGTCCTGCAATGACATTTTTTGGCGGCCGCCAAAGCAAATTTGTATCCCGCCAAAGCGCCTTATTTGATTACTAGTCTAAACTTTTGACTGCTTTCTTTAATAATTCACGTACACACAATACTTGTACTTTTACTTTTAGTACTTAAGTAGAGAATTTTAAAATAAACTACTTGCAATACTTAAGTAGAAAAAATGTTGAATACTTTAGAAATTCTACTTAAGTGTGATGCTTAAAGAGCACTTCAACTTCTACTCAAGTCACTTTTTTGATAGAGCACTTGTACTTTTACTAAAGTCTGGGTTTCTAGTACTTTATACATCTCTGGAAAGTAGAACTTTAACAGGTATATGGGACGTTTGGCAATTTTCTTTTCTACTTTAAGTAGCCAGTAGTACCTAACATAAAGCAGAGGATTTTATTTTGAATTAATGACCAGTTGACCATCCCTGTTCCCTTACATACAGTATAAGTGCAGATATCTCTCAAGAAACCCACAATTTGTTGAGAAATCACAATTGCACAAAAACAGTAAAAAGTGTGGAACAGAGAAAGAAGAGAAGTTAGAGAAGCGAGCTGGTTGAGAACACATGAAAGAAGCAAAATGAGAAGAGAAGTTCAAAGAGAGAAACAATGGGGCAATGAAAGGGTGAGAGGTTGAAAGAGCATTTCCTCTTCTCACCCCACCTTATAAATGAAAAACAGCACACACTGACTGTACTGACAACTTCAAGAGCTCTCTTTCTCAAACACAAACTGCAAATAGCATAAAACTGTGTGCTCCCGCGGCGTGTTCTTTAACCGCCGCAGAGGAAAGAACAAAGGTAGAAAAGGGGTGAAGGAGAAGTATGGATAACATGTAACTCATGTGCTCTTCAAAGAATGTGAAAGAAAGGGATCCGGGAAAAATGAGGTGAGACAAGACAGATGCATGTGTCTACTTACACATTGACTCCTTATGGCTTTCTGTATGGGCTGCAGTGTTTTGGCACACTCCACACAGGAAGGCAAGTGCAAGTTTACTGGTTAAGTTAGTTAAAAAGCCTGGTAGGCAAACCAGCAGTCAAAAATGCAATGCTAGTGAGCAGCAGTGCTGGTTGCATCAACAACAACTACCTCTATTACACAAAAATACCTGCTGACATTATCAGATTTAGATTAATAGACAAGTTGGTTTTTGAAATGTTTTACTTGTGAGAATATTTCATTTTTGTAATATTTTATTATTATCATCATTACATTATTGGATATGAATTTGGTAGATTCTCCACTGTGCACACAGCGCCATCTTATGGAGACAAAAAAGTGTGCTTGATTAAGCCAAAGAACACACACAAGGCAAATCTGCAAACTCCAACACACACCTGCACATTATTGCATTGCCCTAAATAATAATAATAATAAAATGTTGTAATTAAATCAATTATTTTGTAAATGAATCTTCCTGGGTACAGTTATGTTACCAGTATGCTGTCATCAAAAACAGAACAGGAGAGTTACATACGTATCTTTACATGCATACAGTATGTAAAGATTTATCTCATATATACACATTTATAAAAATGCACACACAGTGATTAGAAATAAGCAGAGATAAAAAAATTAGGCTAAAGAAAATCAAAAGCAGTCCAGATGCTGACCTGATCCCACCGCTGATTGAACTGGACAAACTATTTATTTAATGGCGCGATCTAAGCAGGTTGTGAAGATCAACTCTATTAAACTACAATTCTAACATTTGGGGTCTGTACTTTTTAAAAAAAATAAATACTTTTATTCAGCAAGAACACATTACATTGATTAACATTTATCAAGTTACAAAAGATTCACATTTTAAATAAATGTTGCTCTTTTCAACTTTATATGCTTTATATGCAAATCTGCATCATGGTCTTCACAAACCTGTTACTGTTAACATAACTGTTTTCAACATTGATATGATAATATGAAGAAATGTTCCTTGAGCATCAAATTAGCAATAAATGACATTTGTAATGTATCAGATTAGAAATAAGCCATTTTTAATAATAATGTAATAATAATGAATTGTAGCGTAAAATACATTTGAGAAAAACTCAAAGAGTTGGTCTCAAGTCCATTTCTCAAAAAAAAAAAACAGCTGAAATGAACAGTTGAAATGCTTTTCAAATAAAAATTTGACTTGCAGTCGAAATTTACTTACAAACACAAGCACCAATCTACACGTTTTCTTTCACCACTAGAGGGCACCATGAAAATGTGTGCATCTGACTGTGAATGAGCCAATGGCTGGTTAGTGTGGATTCAGGAGGAGTTACTGCCATTAAGAAGAATTGGAATGTTTATGGATAGCTTTCTCCAGGTATTATTGACTGGTCTTTGCACATGGAGCAAAACACTGTGGTCTGTTGTAAAATGTACCAGCTAGTGTCTTCTCCTGAGTTTCCTTGCTATATTGTAAACAATAATTGGTGGTTTAACTTGAAGTAACCTGGTTGCCTTACAATTTTATGTTTGTTGATATATATATATATATATATATGTAAATATCTAAAGTTGTTGATTAAATGAAGGAGATTGCTTTATCAACATAAACTCGAAATATTACAGTATGTTGAAGAATATTATCTGAAATACTTTCTCCAAAATAATATCCAAAATATCCAAAAAAATTTTTTCGAATATTATCTGAAGAACATAATATCTAAGTTGAATTGACAAAAGAAAAAAAATGGATAAATCATGTAAATATATATATATATATATATATATATATATATATATATATATATATATATTTCAGTTTACAGTGGTGAACGGTAGCCACTAGCATTACAGTAGGCTATAGTCACACTGATGTTTTAAACTCTAGAAATCAAAGGAGCCAGAATTGAACTCAAATCAATCAACCAAATGTGAGAACTTGCAGTTCAAGTGATAAAAATGAACCCTCGCCAAGCGCCAAATGAGAGTAAAAATCTACGTTGGCGAGTATATGAAATGCTGTCACTCCCCAGTTGGCCACATTGAGCTGCATAGTCATGAAAGTTGAAGCCTAGACAAGAAGATGCAAAAGGGAGCTCATTCGTTATACACGCGCTATTTTCTTTTGTTTGCTATTCACTAAACTAAGGTCTTTCACTTCTAGCACTCGAGAGGACAAATTACCACAAAATGATGACGAGAAAATAGCGAGTATACTAGTAAACATACTGTAGTTGTTGTGTGTTAAAGAGGGGGTTGACTGCGATTTCACTTTTTGATTTTAAATAGTGTGTAATGTTGCTGTTGGTGCATGAACAGTATCTGCAAAGTTGCAGCGCTGAAAGTTTAGTGTAAGCAGAGATATCGTCTTTTAAAAATCAGGAAGTATAATTGCCTACAAAAACGACTCAATTGGGACTACAGCTGGGTTATGGTACGTCACTAACCCACACATTTGCATCAACCCTCCCTCCGGAATATGCAGGAAAGGGCATGACCATATTTCTGCAGCACGTCGAGTGAGTTGTGTTCATCCAGCTGTCAGGTCTTCTGTGTGTGAGCTTCCCAAGGACGCTATACTTCGTCAACAATGGATACAATTTATGTTTGATAATGTTCCTGAAAATGATGATGGTACTCTAGCTCTCTGTGCTGCGCATTTTACGGAAAATAGCTTCCAGAATCTCCACGAATTCAACACCGGATTCAACAAGAAACTGTTACTAAAACATGAAGCAGTTCCAACTTTAAAACTATAGGCAGCAGTTGTTGGGCCACAACCTGGTATCCACCTTTGGCATGCCCGTTTCGCTCGTAAAGGTAATGGGCGTTAACCTTCCGGACAACGTGAGCGACAGTTTAGCCAATCACAAGACACCGGCCCAAACAAACCAATCTGAGCCCACTGCGTGTTTCTGAGGGAGCTGTTTTCATAGAATCAGGAAGTCAATCGCTCGTTCAAGGGACAGAGGAGAGCGCGGCTTACAATAAAGGTGAAATTTATGAAAAATAAGACTTTTAAAAAGAAAAACTCACGAATACATGTTATACTGCAACCCATAAACACAATCATGCAAAGAAAAAACGCAGTCAACCCCCCCTTTAAATAAACAAAAACATGTAACAGTATTAGTATATTAGATCCACGCATTCACTCAAAGTAACAGCCGCCTATTCCTGCTGTTGTCTGTGTTTTTAAATGTTAATCAAATAAAGGAAAAGAAAAAAAAATAACTCACTGATCTTGACTAAATAACTTTTGTAATTTTAATAAGGATTAATAAGGATGTTTAATTTATACATTGAAGACTATGCAGTGTTATTTTATATCTGCCTACTTTATAACATTTCTGTACCCAAGACTACTGTTATACCTACCTGAAAAACCCGAAAAGCAGTGTTAATTTCATTTGTAATATTGTATTTATTTGTGGTTTTACTTGTAATTGGATATTTTTTCTTACTGCATTACTGACTTTACTGACCATTTGTCTTAGAGGAGCTATATGTAAGATTGTGGCCAAAACTGGTACTGCAATCACTTTCAAATTACTGTTGAGCGGTGTATCCCCTCCTAGAGGTTGCCAGATAGGCTGCAGGATCCAACTTTTTTTCTTATCTGACATGTTTGTAGCTACAGCTGTGGTGACTAGAGAAGAGCTGGCAACCCGGATACTGCAACACTACTGACTTTGTGAGTCAGTTTTTTGTGGCTCTCAATATCCTGACTGGACAACTGTTGTCAGTGATAAGTATTTGAAATGAACATTATTTCTTAATGTCTAGTGACATATCAGGGCCATTTTTTGACTAATTGAAATACATTTGTTACCTACAGCTCCTTTAATAATGTTTTAAATTTATATTACGCTAGTAGCTTAAGCTTTTGCTGTGGTATTGAAATTATAATATAGAATTGTGAATTTTCACTGATAATTAAGTTTTAGGCCCTGTCTGTATATGATCATCTAGTAAGCAGGTGTCCCCTCTCACTCTTGACTGCCTGTTTGTTATAATCAGATATAGTGAATAATTCATCAGTGTAAAAATCATCTTCATCTCTGCTCTTGACCTTTATAATGCTTTATAATGTTAAAATACACCCTTCCTTTCACAGGCTTTTATTTTTAGACCTGTGCTATTAATCATTTCTCACTTATACCGGTTCCTGCCACATCATATGATGCTGTATCGGTCACAAAGAAAATCCAAACCCATGATCAGCACAATCAGTAAAATACTTTACGAATGTTTGTTTCGAATCAATGGTTCGGAGAGTGTATCAAACTGCCAGTGTCACGTGATTTCAGTAAACGTGGCCTCATTACGTCGATAACTGTTACGAAACGTTTCGAAACACTTCAAAATTGTAATAGTTCACCGCTGGGGGTAATGATCTCGTCAACCCATGAATCAAGTGTCTGTGGGTTTTACCAATAGGGGCCACCGTGGATTGATTCGAAGCCACAACACATTTGCTTCAACTGTTTCAGTGTTCAACGAAGCCTCGATCTGCTCATCACTAACAATAAAGGGGTATAAACAGGGATACTCCACCGTTTTTTTTTGTTTGTTTTGTTTTTTTCATATTAAACTATGTTAATCCCTTAACTAAAACGAGTTGATACATACCTCTGTCATCTAGGTCACCGAGCTAGGTCGACTTACACTGTTCGAGTAACTGTTTTTAAATGAGGGAAAACGTGAAGGTGTTTATTGAATGAACTGGGCTAGTCAAGTGCTATTAAGTGTCTCGCACGCCAGACGACAGAGGTATGAATCAACTTGTCTTTGTTAAAGCTGCACTGTGTAATTTTTACCCCCATCTAGCGGTGAAAAGGTATATGGCCATCCAGTGAATATTAGTTTCTGTTCCTCTCAATTTTGTTTTAACTCCTACGGTGGCCAATGTAGTCCAAGATTAACATGGCTTCCAGTTCAACCTCGTCCATGAGTGTTAACTCAAACTGTAAACGCGAAAGGCGAAACTTGAATTAACGGGTATGTCCCTCTTTGGCTAATGTACTTTCAAGATGGAGGGGCAACATGGCGACCAACATTAGAACCCCTTACCCGTATGTATTTTCAGTGGCATATTATACACTCACGGGAATACTTTATTACTTGAACGAAGTAAATATACATTAATGAGCACATATATTTTTGAAAGAACTAAGTGTTTTTAGCTAAGAATAAACTAAAAGAGTTACACAGTGTAGCTTTAAGAGAATAACATTAGCCTGGATGCCAGCACGAACTCCGCCCACAACATTTTTTGGACGAGAAGTTCAGCTCTGGACTCGATCCGGAGTAATTATGAACTGTTAAAAACTGATCGGACCAATCAAATTGCCAGGGCGGGCTTTATACGATGATGGACAGGTGATCTGAAGGGACGTAATCATCACGTTATCAAAGAGCGCTAACTGTCTTCCCTCAGTTCGTGTCTGTTGTGAAATAAATCGACAGCACATTAATTTTAATAGACAAACAGAAAACTGCAATCAAGGCATTTGTCGATCGGAAAGATATTTTTGCCGTCCCACATGATTCGGGAAAAGTGTAACTTATCAGCTGGCACTGACGGTGGCTAAGAAGATGGGACGTAATGAAAAGCCTGTGGTCGTTGTGGTTTCTTCTTTGGTCGCTCTCATAAAGAAGTAAGTAAAAGAAGCAACACTCGTTATTTAACTTCTAAAATAAGTAAAGTTAGGCTACGTTCTGTATTTGACAACTGTATGCAAAGTAGCTGACTTACTGGGTTGCTCTGATTGGTTGTAGGTTTACCGACTATCCAATTGAGTGCAGAGTTGTTGTTTTTTCTGGTTCGGTTAGGACACGCCTCATAATCAAAGCTCAACGGAGCAATATCAGACTCATATTCCAGTAGGAAATGAGTATGACGAAGTCAGGCTAGAATAACATAGTTTAATATGAAAAAAATAAAATAAAATAAAAATCCCTTTAACCACGCTTGAATTTTAATGTGTTGTATTTTTAGGGCTTGCATTTTTATGGGTTGAAATTCAACATGGTTGTATATTTAAGATGTGAATATTTAGTATAGTATATACAGTATACAGGCAGAATATATATGGAAAACCTGATAATGACACAAATGCTGTGTTTAAATTTAAGTCATCACGCTTACTTTTGCACACGGTTACTAAGCAGCTTTTTCTACCGTTAACAAGATTGTTATTCCCTGATGCTGATATACAGATCAAATGATAAATATATTTCTCTCGGTTGTTTAGTTTCCTTAACTTTATATCGCAGCGCTGTGCTGTGCACTGTATCAGTTTCAGTGTGTTACCATTCTTCTTAACCTAGGCCATCTTTGTGGAGAGCAACAATTCTAAATCTCTTTTTTGCCATGAGGTGCCATGTTGAACATCCAGTGGTTAGTATGAGAGAACTGTACTCAAAGCACACATTTGAACTGCTCTACTACAAGATACAACAATTGGTATGGTTCTGTCAAGCAGATAAAAACATCAACAGAATGAATAGGACATGGCTTTGCATGGTTAAACAACGTATCTATTATCACTTAGGGTGCACTGACTTTTGTTACCAGCTATTTTGACAATAATGGCTGTATGTTGAGTTATTCTCAGAGGACATATATACTGTTATACAAGCAGCACACATTGACTATGAAATATATCCAAGTTTCATTGTCCCTTGAGTAGATATACTAAAATGTTTGCTAAAATGTGAGGGGTGGACTCACTTTTGTGAGATACTATATATGGGTTCTGCAACAGATTTGTGTGCTTTCTTGCTTGATAATCCTGATTGATTCGTTGCTGCTGTTTTCTCGCTGATCACACAGATTATAATTAACATCTATTCTTCTATTAAATAACTACAAGAGAGAAAGCAGAGAAGAGGAAGTAACAAACACATTTCCACTTATTTAATTAAAAACATTGAGCTGCAGCATACCTTGTGCCCACGAATATGTAATGCACAATTCAAATACCTTCACTCTTGTCAGTATCTTTGAAATTTTAATTACTTATCTCTACCCAGAGCAAAATCAGTCGTATCTTTTATCTTAAGATTATTCATCTGTCACTTTTCTTTATGCAGATGAGGTAGAGAGCTTTGATAATCTGAGTCATGTATCAATATCTCTGACAGATTGTTATGCAATGCTCTGCAATACGGCAATATTCCTGCACATGTGCTCAGACACACTTACACTCACATGCACACTCAAACAAGCATGTCAGAGGAGAAAATTGCATCACACACAGATCCTTCAGTAAATCAGATTCTGCTCACCATAAAACTGGAGAGAAAAGCACATCTATTGTGCTTTTTAATGCATCACATACTTTAGTTTAATATTTTGTTGATATCATTTTGAATTATAAAAAAAACATAAAACATTTAAGTAAAATTCAAAAGTTTATAGCAGTGGCTGTTTATAAACTTGCATAAGTGAGCACAGACATTTAGCAAGTATCTTACTCTTATTTAAAGTCAACATTGAGATGGACAGTATTCGCTGTTTCCACCGATTTGGCTCCATTTATTAATTTTATAATGTTTTTTTTTTTTTTATCTGATGCCATCCATTCTGAAAAAAAAAAATCAAAGCATGCTTAAGATTGGTGCGCAAATGGTAGCTTGGGTATGTACAAAAAAAAAATAAATCAAAAAAATACACAAAGACAATAATTTGGAAAATACAACAACATTAGATCATTTGCTCTGGAATTGTTCAGACTTGGCAGATTCAGACTCGAATTATAATCACAAAGTTCTCTAAGTGTTTAGCCCGAATAGAGTTGTTTTATATTTCTAGTTCTAAATTAGAGAAAGAAGTTGATCTTAACCATGGTGTTTATCATAAACAGAATCTTGGACAAATATTCAGTCTCGCTCCAGTATCAGATCACTAAATAATTTGCAAGACTTTAAAATATTCTAAGTAAAGAGCAAAAGTTCTGCCACATAAATATTTCACCTTGATGTATTTTGGGGAGAGGAAGTTAAGAAGACCTCAAACGACTTGGTAGAAGCCTGATATGACACTGCCATATTCACATTTGGATCAAGGCTAAATGCTTCACTATTTTTATTACAGAGAACGAAGACTTAGCATTATAAGAGGTCCTGACAAACTTGGACTTGAATAGCATTTGTCTTCAGCTGTACTCTGATTCACAAGATCCCTACGCAATGTTTTCTTCAAAATCTGTTCATCTTCTGATTGACCTGCACTGCCAACAAACACTTAAGACACAGAGATTACTGGTTTTAATATGATAGTATTATACTGATGTGGTGTGAATAAATATAACTTGCATAAACAAATATGAATAAATACTTCCATATTCGTATGAATGAACACTTTTATAAGATGTACTGTATATAAATATAACATAATAAAAAATATATATTTTTAAGAGTATATTTAGCCTATCTTTTATAGTATGGACACAATGACTGGTGGGTACATGTTTGCCTCCACTTCCTATAAAGTATCACTGCATAATGTACACTTATTCCCTATGCCATAGTGTCCTTTGGACTGGGTATACATGCTCCCTATGATTTGGAATCTCACTAAAGATGGTCAAACACCCTGTGATGTCAACTTCACGAGATCTATACTGGCCGAATGGAATGTACCATTTGTTTCACAACTCGGTTACAAGCTATTGTCACTGTCACAGCTCATAGCATACTTCTATGTGCTTGACTGTTTGGGTGTGTGGTAGGTCTACGATGAAGGAAGTCCAAGGGAACCAGTGGAAATGATGCACATTCTTTAGTTTTCCTGTTGTGACCTACCGGTTTTCTGTGCGTGTATGTGTTAAAAATGTAAAGAATGTCAGGATATGTATGTCAGAGCTTGTCCCTAGTGCTTTTCGAAGTGTCTATGTTTGCCACATTAATGTGTGTGTGTTTGGGAAGAAGAGCGTGTGTGTTCTCCTAGATACCATAAGCTATAGAACTATAGAAGTACAAACACTCATTGAGGAACAACAGACTACATTCTCGGCCTGCACTCCTGATGTTTATTACCAGTCAGAAACATGTGTTGAAAGCTATATGTGTTTATGGAGGAGAATGAACCAAGTATAAATGTCTTTTCCTGTTTTGTTCAAAAACACACAGCATTGTATGTGTGTGGACCCCCAGGTCATAGTGTCAAGCACACGTCACTCACTGCATGACGCATCTGAGCACTGATCACAGCTTCCTCTGCCTCCCTCACACGCTGTTACTGTGACAATGACAAATAATCTGTGCTTGAGCTGCTGGGGAAACTTTGTAGAAAATCCCTCTGGTTTTAGGTAAAAAAAAAGGATAAAACGGTCACAAAGCCTGTTATTAGTTGAAATGAAACCTGTCATCATTAGCTTCTGTGTATGTGTGCATGTGACTAACTCTTTCATAATAGCCCTGTGCAAGCGGCACTTCATTAACAGATTCGTTTGACCAATCATAAAAGGATCAGATGGCCAACTGATTGTTTGTAAACTGAGAAGAGAACAATAAGCATCCTGTTTCACTCTCTCTCTACACACACATGCACACACAGCTTGCCTTTTCCAGCCATGTCTAAAACAAGTGGATTCAAGAAGTGATTATGAAGTATGACAAGTTTAAAAATACTGCAGTACAAAATGTAAACCTTTTACTCCATGTAAATTAACAAAATTACAACACATGACAAACATGCCCATTTGCACCTAGGATTCACATTAACATATTCCCACATTAAAGGATGGTCACAGGAACTGAGAAGTGAAAAAAAAAAACTGAGGATTTGAGGAGAGAAATTAGATAATTGTGTTATGCGGTGGAATAATTAATGGGATAATGTTGAGCACAGCAGAAGAAAACAAAACAAAAAATCAGAGAACCTGCAACACAGAGCATGGTAAGACTGAATTCTTGCAATTATGAAACATTTGCTTTGTAAAATCAATGTGAGATTGATATTACAAGAGCTTTAGTCTTTATTGTATCTAAATACATCTTGGATTGCTAATTGACTGATCCATTTCAGTAGCTCAAACAGTACAGCATGACGCTAGCAACCAAGGGTTTGACTTTTACAATCAGAGAAAAAAGTATTTTGAATCATTTTTCATGTTTTTGAAAGTTTCTTATGCTCACTAAGGTGCATATATTTATTTTAAAATACAGTGAAAGTAGTTATATTGGAAATTATCATTTAAAATAGCCATTTTATATTTCAATATCTTTAAAAATGTAATTCATTCATAGAGCAGATATTAATTAAGTCACCTGATTCTTCAGAAATCATTCTAAGGCTATGGTTTACACTGAAACAATTCTGAAAAACGGAAAAGTGGCGTTATCACTTTTTATTCTGCGTTTAGACGAGCGTTTTGGGTGGGAAATCCGGGTGCATATGGTGATGCAAAAGTGTGTGATATTCCATGTAGTATGCACTCCAGGCGGCTAGGTGGCAATGTAGAGCACTACCACACAACAACACCAAGTCCACGCACCTGCGTACAACCTTCACTGTCAAGCAGACTTTTGCGTTTTTACCCTTTACATGGGAACGCGCGGTGGAGCGTTTTTAGGATTTCCACTCTGGAGGGTGGTTTCACTTTTTTGCGTTTTTAAGCCCCCAAAACACGGTCGCCGTGTAAACGAAAGGCACATCCAGATAAATATATTTTTTTACGTTTTCAATTGCGAGCGTTCTCGTGTAAACAGGGCCTTATATGCTGATTTGCTGCACAAGAAACATTATCATCAGTAGCAATGGTTGTGCTACTTCATATTTTTTGTGGATAATTTTTACAGGATTGTTTAAGAAATTCCTGTAATTTTTTAATTAAATTAATGCAATCGTTGCTGAATAAAATTACTGACCCCAAACTTTTGAACAGTAGTGCAAGTCACTTTGTAAAACAAATGTTCCAAATGCATAAAAATGCAATCCAGTCATGAGAAATGCCTATTGATACCATGTGTAAGTGGAGCGAGACGTCTGACCAATCAAAGGCTTCACAGCCACAGAAAAAAATTCAGGACCAATGTGGGTCAAAGTGTCAGGTGCTGGGTTGAGCTCTGACTGACAGACGCAGTGCTGAAAACAGACATGTGGAGAAGGGGATGAGAGTTTCGCAGGCAGAAAGAGAAAAAGTGTCAGGAGAGAAATGAAGGCAGTTAACATTCCACAGGTAAAGTTCCCCTACTGAATAAACCCAGAGAATCTGTCCTGTCATAACTCACACGAGGGAAAAGTCACAAAGCGTTTGAGACAGATGTTTTGCAAGTGAGATGAGAAGGTCTTATCTAGTCTCTCTTTCTGAGGATCTGGTTATTCATTTTCATTCATGCCTTGCCTCATTCAGACTGTGATTGACCGTACATATCGTCACACCTGTGGCGGTATCGTGTATGCCACGGAAACTGTTGTTCTTTCTCGCTGGCTTACTGTAAGACTCTTTGTTTTATTCTGGTACAACGGACTAAAATTAAGGATTAGGACAACACCTAGTCATATCTAGACAGACAAAAAGCCCGGTTCCAGGCAATGGCCAGTGTGGGGCCCCTAGTGAAGTGAACCCTGGTAATCTTTGTGCACTCAAGGCCCACTTCCTTCCCTTCAGCTGCAGCAACACTCCCTGCCCTGTCTCAGGCTATTAATAGAGCTACAATGATCTGTGAATACAGTCCTGCAAGGAATGCCCTGCAGTAGTAGACAGATGAGTTTACATTTTAGGTATGCTAAGGCAGTCAAGGCAGTCATAAGCATATGTAGAAAGCAAAGTACTGGATATTGCTAGTCAAGTCAATATTTTAAAATGTTGTACTATTTTGTCAAAAAAAAAAAAAAAGGTTAGAGCTAAAACAATAAAAACTTATCATACACACACACTCACCCTCACCTTAAGGATTATTTAGGAACACCTGTTCAATTTCTCAATGCAATTATCTAATCAGCCAATCACATAGCAGTTCCTTCAATGCATTTAGGGGTGTGGTCCTGGTCAAGACAATCTCCTGAACTCCAAACTGAATGTCAGAATGGGAAAGAAAGGTTATTTAAGCAATGTTGAGTATGGCATGGTTGTTGGTGCCAGACAGGTATTTTCACAATCTGCTCAGTTACTGGGATTTCCATACACAACCATTTCTAGGGTTTACAAAGAATGGTGTAAAAAGGGAAAAAAACATCCAGTATGCAGCAGTCCTGTGGGCGAAAATTACTTGTTGATGCTAAAGGTCAGAGGAGAATGGGCCGACTGATTCAAGCTGATAGAAGAGCAACTTAATAGCCACTCGTTACAATTGAGGTATGCAGCAAAGCATTTGTGAAGCCACAACATGAACAACCTTGAGGCGGATGGGCTACAACAGCAGAAGACCCCACCAGATACTTATCTCCACTACAAATAGGAAAAAGAGGCTACAATTTGCAAGAGTTCACCAAAATTGGACAGTTGAAGACTGGAAAAATGTTGACTGGTCTGATGAGTTCTCAATTTCTGTTGAGACATTCAAATGGTTCAAATGGTCAAAATGAGAACATGGATCCATCATGCCTTGTTACCACTGTGCAGGCTGCTGGTGGTGGTGTAATGGTGTGGGGGATGTTTTATTGGCACACCTTAGTGCCAATAGGGCATCATTTAAATGCCATGGCCTTCCTGAGCATTGTTTCCTCTGATGGCTACTTCCAGCAGAATAATGCACTTTCACAAAGCTTGAATCATTTAAAATTGTTTTTTTTTTGAACATGACAATGAGTTCACTGTACTGAAATGGCCCCCACAGTCACCAGATCTCAACCCAATAGAGCATGTTTGGGATGTGGTGCAACAGGAGCTTCGTGCCCTGGGTGTGCATCCCACAAATCTCCATCAACTACATACATATATAGAAAGCAGAGGACGATGTGTGTGCATGTATTACATGTTGAAAAAATACTTACAGTTCCTACATTGCCAGTCTTAGACAATTACAGTAATATAAAGTGTGTCAATATTCTTAATGAATATTAGCTGGTTATTTAAAATGATTAGAAATTGATTCAATATTCAGGGCCTGACTTGATAGGTAGTAGAACCTACTATATTGTTCAAACCTACCCTAGTATACAATAATATATTTATTTATTTAAAATCATACCTTCATTGGGGGCTAAAACACCCTAATATAGAAACCCAAAATTGGGAATTGGAATTGCATACCAGGCAATTAAAAAAAAAAAAATTGATAACCCTTTTAAATTATATTTATTTAATGATTAAATGATTCTAAATTTGAGACAGGCTGTCAATTCTGAACTGCTCTCTGCTGATTCTATTTTGACGTGGGCTTTCTACATCAACCAGAAACAAGTTTAGCAACACCATCCAGTTTTAGTTTTGGGTCAAGAACGATTTTCAGTCAGAATCGAGAATGGTAACATTTACAACAACGCAAGAAGAGCTTGCAAGAGTACAAGAGTGTGGATCAGTGGCTCTGATCCACAACTGCAGAATGTTAAAGCACTAACTCTTGTTTCTGGTAAGTTTTCACCTGTCCACACACACATTCACACTGTCAGTGATCCACAGACAGCCACGGGAGAGTGAAAATGAATCCCTTACCTTTCAGTCACTCCAACAGTGCAAAAACACCTCACATCATCACTTCATTAGCACATAAAGAGCCAATGGTCCCACGTCCCACTGTCCAGTTACAAGTCCAGCTACATCCAAATTCTCTCTTTTCCCTTTTTCTTTATTCACACACTCTCCTTGTAGCAGGGATAGCAGCTTTGTGTGTGAGTGAGAGCAAGTGTATGCTAGCGCTAGACTTCAACAGGGGCATTCACTGCAAACAGAGTTCAGACCCTCCCCTACACAAGATCTAAGCCATGCAAGCAGAGAGAGAGAGAGAGAGAGAAGGTATGTTATGTGAGAAAAAGAGAGAGCGAGAGGAAAAGGATTGTCTTTCCTTCATACAGAACAATAATAGAAGCTTAACTAATGTACAAACAACAAACACAAGCAGACATTCCCAGGAAAAAAACTTTCCCAGTGCACTTTGTCATTAGGTATGACTGTGTGTTTGAAAGAAGAAAATAACTCGTATTCCCCTTTCCCATTGCTCTTCATACTCTACAGACGACGCACACATGTACACGCGGCTGTGTAAGGGAATGCCGTTGTTCATTGACGCCCTCAGGGCAGAGGGAGGGTGGGGTCAAGAGCAGGGAAAGCTAAATTCCAGACGGATACTAGACCAATCAGCCGTCAGGCTGTGGTCAAGAAGGCAAAGACATCAGGATTGGGTTCTACTTCAGCCAAGAAGCAGCACACTACACAAAAGAACAGAACAGAAGCCAACCGCTCATTTAAAAAAAAATCATTATATGTTCATACAACTTAGAAGAATCCAATGTGTGGATGACTGTAGACAAAAGTAAGTCCAAGCAGGGATGTCTTTCCCCATAACTTTTTTCTTTTTCCAATAATGTATTTTTAGAATAACAATGGGTGTAAAATCTATTAAATAAGGTAAGTCCATCCAGCACCAACAAAAGGCACGGAAATGCCTATGATATGTAACAAAAGTTTATTTTGATAGAGAAAGAAATCAGAGAAATGAGAAGACATGCAGGTCCTATTATACGACTAGGAAAAAAAGTTTCAACCTTTTGTTGGGCCCTATGATTTCAACACACACACAATGCAGAGATCAGTATTTAAAGAGGCCCTATCATGGATTTTTGAAAATGACTGTTCATGTAGTGTGGACTATAGCTCAAAGGGAATTAAAACATCCTGCAAAGATTTATATCTGAAAGTGCACCTGTATATAAAGTTATTTATAAAAGTGAGAGTCGACTCTGAGTCTATGAAATGAATTGTTTTTGAAACGAAGTCATTAGCTGTTTCGTCAGTGACGTAAATACAAAACATTCACTCATTGGTTTCTCCTAGCAACTGCGTGCAGACGGAAGTGTAAACTTGAAGTCTAGAACACATTCAAAATACTTCAGCTGAATAGCATCATGTCGAGAAGACGTTTTGTTCTACATTGCAAAGACAGTTCAGCCACTTGTTTTCATTGTCCAGGGACGAGCATGTGAAGAATCAGTGGTTAGAGTTCATATTTGCAACGATACCACAACAGTATAGCCCGAACCTTGTGTTCTCATCATTTTAATGACGAATCATTCAAAAACATAAATGAATTCAAATGTGGATTCGCAAGCCGGTTGTTCCCGAAGGAGGGCTCAGTATCCAGTATGGATCAGGTTCGTGCTCCTCCGAATCACAATCTGTAAGTTATTAATAATGTTTGCTGTTATGTTTTCTGTAGCATGCACAATATAGTTACATTTTGTTGTGTGTGTTATGTACACTCTGCGCAGCTTCTAAGTGGGGTAAAGTTAGTTTTGTTTTTGATATTCACCAGACATTCACTGAAAAATGGCAATTACCTCCTAAACGACCAAATATGACTTCGCTCTATATAATAAGCACTGCCCCTCAAAATCCGCCGCAATGTGAGTTTCGCCGGTAAAGCTCGCTCTTGACGGACATGCGAGTAAGGGACTGTGTGGAAAGTGCACTTTTTCTGACACACTTGTTCATCCACTGTATTCAATTTTTCAACACTTGACAAGCAATAATCCATTAATGGTGATGGGCGTTCCTTTTTCAGACAATCTCTGTCTACGGTTTACCAATAACAACTGACTGGGTCATTTGACCAATTGCGCAGATTCGCAGATTTCACTCAAAGGAGGTGCTTGGGAAAATGAATCGATCGAATCGAAATCGTTTGGGAGTCGTTGAACAAATCAGTTAAAAATATAATTATAAGACATACATATATATATATATATATATATATATATATATATATATACTTTATATCAGCCATTGGCCACCCCACTCTCTATAGATATCAGCATCAGCCAACAAAAAAAATTAAAAACTAACATCGGTTGAACCACTGAGCCTTTACCAAACTATTAATATTAATGTATATGGGAATAGAGCAGGCTTCACTCCAATGATTAAGCTTAAAATTTAAGAATGCTGGCATTTAGAATAAAACAGGATATAGGCCGCACTATGCTTAAGTATAAAATGTATAATGTATTAATGTATAAAACCCATTCCACAAACACGACATCAGTTTTTTTAATTTTATTTTTTTTAAATAATTTTTCTATAGGCCTATTACATTTAATTTGTATAGTAATTTGTAAAAACCTTTTATTTTTTATAGTTTGACATTATAGAACTTTATTGTACATTTTTCAATTTATCTATATTTCATTATTTATTGCAATCAGCTGAAAATCCATGTCTTGCTTAAATGATAAAAATGTGACTTGGCCAAGGCTGCAAACATTTAATGTGTTTTATTTGTTTTTTTTTTATTATAAATTTTATTATTATTTTTATTTATAAATTTTTAATTTTAAAGTCGTGATGTCACTTCCTGTTCATAGGCCATTCACACTGAAACTCAAGAAAACTACACATCAGATGATACACAAAGCAAGAAACTCTGTATCATTCCTTCTGCTTAAGTCTTCTCATGCACAAGAGCCAAAATACAGGTTTTGGAGAGAATATCAACAGCTGTCACCAAGGAGACAAAGCCTTCACTGTGCTTGACTCATACAGTAGGAAGTCCGGGATAAGCCCATGTGAGAAAGGCCAGTGGTCCTCATGAGTGCCTGTTCTGAAAGCTGAAAAATGGCAGAGCACCTGCATTCTTGCCTGAAACTAAACAAGAGCAACATTCCAGAGTCTGAAAGAGCCGCCACACTTTACCACCAGGGAGATAGAAAAGCCCTCCAAGTGGAGGAGTTCTGGCTTAAATCTCCTTAAAATGGCTAAGAATGGGTCCTTAAAAAGCATCCTTAAAAAGAATGGAATTCCACACTGGACCTACAAAATGAATCATTAGCATATGGAGAGCAGTGTTGGTTCCACATTCAATACTAGACTGTAAAAACTGGTCTTAATATTTTACTTTAAGTCAAAAAAGATTTTAATTGTGAACTTCTCTCAGCTTTCACAAATCTCCATCTACCTAAGCTCTCCATTTTCATAAACTAAACAAGGGAGGAAAATAGGCCAGACGAAAGACGGATTAGACTACGCGTTGCTCTTCATCTGGGAAGCGCTTAGCAGTCATACATGTTCCTTTCACCAGCATCCAAATCAATGCTTTCAACACGGCTTAGACTGTCTCAACAAAAGTGTCTTCTCAGGCCTTTTGTTTTCAACATGTACAATGGATTGGAATTGGTAGTCACTTCCAGCAATGCTATTTCTAAACACATGCAAACAAATCTACAGAGCTCAACACATAGGCCAAAGTCCTATTTTGAGAAAACTAGTTTCCCTGAAGGAGGTTAGAGAAATTTGCCATCATTGAACACTGCATTTCTGCATACAACCTCAGAAAATGTTTGCCTCTGAGAACTCTAATACCATCCGAAATAGGAAAGCATGTGAAAGCCTTTTAGTTTTAGTTAGCACTTTTACTAACAGATTACTGTAACAGATGTATGTGAAAGAAAACAATATGACTTTTTCTTAGCATACTTCTTTCCTCAGTGTTACTTTAGACAAGGCAGGAGGCATCGGACAGTCGCATCTACTATGAACTCCGTCTAAGAAAAACACACTCACGAAGCAGGGTTCCCATCACCAACAAATAAACTGAAATGCTACATAAGTGCTCAGATCATGAGGAACGTGTTCAGAAAACAGACTAACATCTACAAGACTCTACAGAGAACACAGAGATATTTTAAAACAGACAAAATTCACAATTTTTCTGAAAATAAACAATTTCTCTGTGAAAACTTCTGGTCTGTTCAAATACACTTTAACGATACATTACTCTTCTTTAATTGCTTTCAAACTATTAAAATCCGCCTCACGCTAACTTATAGAATTTGTGTTCAATTGAATACAAATGAAAGTCATAACGTATATTTGTAAAAATTTATGTGACAAACAATTTCTTTTAAAATCAAGTAAGGCAGGGAAACACTAAACATCCATTCAAACGGTATATTTTTCCATTTTCTGTTTTTCTCTTATGTAGGGTCATAGGGATTTTGGAGACTATCCCAGAGTTTCAGGCAGTAGTCAGGGAAACACCCAGTCCATCACAGGGCTCAGTTCAATTCTTTCCCACACAATTCTTCAATAAACATATTCTTAAGTTATGCATCAGTCAGCTCCAAAGGTATTGGAACATAATAATTTATTATTCACATATCTTCAGCAATGATACAATATAAAAACACTGACTATAAAAGCATACAATATGACATACTGTATGAGAGTTTTACTGTGAAAAGCCCTGTATAAGAAATGACGGTAACGCTTCCTTTTACAGTACAGTACTTACCTAGAAAGTACTGGCTAATATAAGGTACTGTTAGTACATGGAACAGGGGTAGGTTCAGGGTTAGTACTAGTTATTAACTAGTAATCTGTAGTTACTAAAATAAGTACATAGTATCTTACATGGGTAACTGGACTGTAAAAGGAAGCGTTATCCAAAATTACACTAAATGCACTGTTAGTGAGCACTTCTCCTCTGCCAAGATAATCCATCCACCTCACAGGTGTGGCATATCAAGATGCTGATTGGACAGCATGATTATTGTACAGGTGTGGCTTAGGCTATGTTTACACAGAAATGATTCTGAAGAGAAAACGCAAAAGTAGCGTTGAGTCATCACTTTTTATTCTGCGTTTAGACGAGCGTTTTGGTGTGGGAAATTCGCGTGCAAATGGTGACGCAAAAGTCTGTGAAATTCAATGTAGTATGCACTTCAGGCGGCTAGGAGTGCATACTATAACAACACCAAGTCTAGCGCGCCTGCGTACAACCTTCACTGTCAAGCAGACTTTTGCATTTTTACCCGTTACACGGGAGTGCGACGGTGGAGCGTTTTGAGATTTCCACTCTGGAGGGTGGTTTCACTTTTTTTGCGTTTTAAGCCTCAAAAACGCCGTCGCCATGTAAACGAAAGGCACATCCGACAAAATATTTTTACGTTTTCACCCGTGAGCGTTCCATGTAAACAGGGCCTTAGGCTGGCCACAATAAAAGGCCACTCTAAAATGTGCAGTTTTATCACACAGCACAATGCCACAGATGTTGAAAGTTTTGAGGGAGCGTGCAATTGGACATGCTGACTGCAGGAATGTCCACCAGAGCTGTTGCCCGTGAATTGAATGTTCATTTCTCTACCATAACCCATCTCCAAAGGTGTTTCAGAGAATTTGGCAGTACATCCAAATGGCATAACAACTGCAGACCATGTGTAACCAACACCAGCCCAGGACCTCCACATCCAGCATCTTCACCTTCAAGATCATCTGAGACCAGCCACCCGGACAACTGCTGCAACAATCAATGGGCAAAGAGGCCCATCATTGTGCCATTCATCCATGACCATCCCCTCATGTTAGAGAATGATAATGCATGGCCATGTATTGCAATGATCTGTACACAATTGCTGGAAGCTGAAAAGATCCCAGTTCTCTGCATGGCCAGCATACTCACAGGACATGTCACCCATTGAGCATGTTTGGGATGCTCTGGATCGGCGCATACGACAGTGTGTTTCCAGGTCCTGCCAATCTCCAGCAACTTTGTACAGCCATTGAAGCGGAGTGGACATCATTCCACAAGCCACAATCAACAACCTAATCGACTCTATGCGAAGAAGAAGTTTTGCACTGCGTGAGGCAAATGGTGGTTACGCCGACGGTTTTCTGAATTCAGCTCATGAAAAACAAAATACAAAAGTGTTGTTTATAACTTTGTTCAGTGTATGTACAAAAGCAAGATTGCAAAATGCTAGAAATGTGGAGAGTCCAGACTCCAATCTGATTATGCCATACTTTGATTTATGCAAGTCTGTGAACAATCTAAGGATATGAAAAGGGTTTGCCGTTTCAGAAACCCTGGCCTATGTCATTGCTAAAGTGTTATATTTATTTATTATATAAACAAATACAAAAAAGTTGAGTAAACAAGTAGTACTAATGTTCAATTTTTTAAATCAATAATTATATAACTAAAGAAATTAAAACTTGCTAAACTCCAATCGAAAGAGACCCGTTTCAATTATCTATTTATAATGAATAAATCAGATATGACTTCTCATTTATTTGAAAAGTGTACTTCATACAGAAGTAATCCAACAATCACCTATTAAAAATGCATTTTGATTATTTTGGAGCATCGGCATCAATATTCTACGTAATCTGAACGTGTATTTGAGTTTGTTATTCTCCAGAAATGAAAACCGCTTTGCATAAATGGAAGGTTGCCCAGACCAAGATTAGATTTGTTTCTGAAGAGGAATGAGATAGCAGCACTGCCACATTCAAGCAGAGAAGTGTTGATTAAACCCCTCTCTCTCCCACCGTTTCACTCGCTTCTCTCACTCTATCAGCTTATTACTAAGCAACATCGCAAAGGTTTTGTTTCACACAGATTTTTGAGGTCGATCTTAAAATGCTCGGAATACAAATGCGCGTCGCATATGCAAACATGGACACATACAACACACATAAAGATAGACATATGGACACATAAAAATAACTCTGAAAGTTTCAAATACCAGCATACTTGGCTCACATACAAAGACATTTCTGCTGGACAGGCAGATGGTGGCAAAGGATCCCCAAGAGTCTTAATAAGGCGCTAGCAAAAGCTGAAGGATAGAACATCAAACTTGATCTGTTCCCTTCCTGTTCTCACGGGCTTCTGTAACCAAAGCCCCTTTGAGCGACTCTAGAGACGAAGCATGAAACTTTCTCACATATAAACACCCAAAAGACAAAAGATAATATAAAGACATTATTCCCCACGATATTCAGTTAGATGGGAGTGTGCATACACATACTCTTTTGTCTTTGGTCTAATAATTAGAGAGTACCCTCCAGTCAAAGCAGACATGTATGCAGCTCCCAGAGGCCAGAAGTGACTCAGAAAAAATGATTGAGAATTCTCTTGTTTATCACTTCGTAGTAATCCCCCACACTCCCTCCCTCTCCCGCTCCACTTGCTCTCTCCTCTCCTCAAAGAAAAGGAAGAGTGAAGTAGGACGACAAAACAGACCTATTTCCATCTCAATGAGAGCCAGGGGTTCGGGTTTCTACCTCACAAGAAATGACTTTCTCTTTCTACTCTCTCCAAAAATGCTCTTAAAGACCCCATGAGGTTGGAATTTTGTTCCTTTTACTCCACTTTAATTAACTTTGAAGCTAGCGTACTCTGAAATGTAACACAGGAGAAATTCCTATTAAACATTTTGTCTCTCTCTTCAAGGAAAACATGCTAACATCTGCCCTGCAGCAGGTTTATTCAAACAACTACTCCAGAATGAGAATGTCCCTCCCAATAAAAACACCTACAGGTGAGCAAGTAACTAAAGCTCCATATTTAAGCTCAAACTTCCTGTTTTAAACAGACATGCATTAACACAGGAAAGCAAAGTACCCTCATTATTTCTTGGGGTCTTGAACTGATCTACACATAACTAGGGATGCACGATATATCGGCATCGGCAGATATTTGTTCATTTTTAATGTTATCGTTATCAGCCTGGTAAGAAAATGTGGCCGATAAATAATGTATTATTCCCTTCAGCTGAGACACTGTTTATGTTTTTGAATTTCATTAAATATGATTAAAATCTCTTCAAAAAATGAAAATACGGTTTGGTAACAACATGTGCAGCGCAAATCTGTCATATCGGCTATACAACACTATGATGAGAACATCATTATAATTGTGCGCTTGGGACATGAATTTAATTGTGAGACTTTTTGTTTTTGTAATCAGGCTCTCAAAATTAGGTAAAAATTTGGATTTAAGTTTATCAGCCGATATATCTGTTATCTGGCTTTCAAATATAAAGAATTATCGGTTATCTGGTATAGACCAAAATTTTCATATCGGTGCATCCCTACACATAACCCAAATTTTGCATTTACTATAAATTAGGTTTAATTGTTTAATTATAGTCCTATGCAAGATCATTTCACTATGGCACTTGCTCAGCAACTTCCTGATATTAACCAATGTGTTGTAACATTAACCAATTAAATTGTAATATTTCATAATATTATAGTTTTTACTATATCTTTAATCAAATATCAAATAAATCTCCCTACTTCTTAAACTTTTGAAACAGTATAGTCCTGATTCTAAAATCTGATCTAATATAAAAAACACTATATTTATGTAACAATATTTATGTATAAAAAAATATCTCAGAATAATCAGAATTATTTAGTAATATTACATTATATTGTTATGGACACTTGTGACCATACCACACATTAACTGAATTCCACATTGATATGCAAAATTGATTTACAACATCTTATTTTTTAATTATATTTATGAATACATTTACATATTTTTGGCCCGATAAGCCAAAAACTGCAACCTAACGTAAAGACTGAATCAAACTGTAAACACCAACAAAAGCCATTTTCAGGGTCAATATAGCAGAAATAGTTTCTTAATCCTGTTCATTTGGTCTCTTTATCATTGGTCGTCATTCCATTCTTTAAAAGCAATAAGCCACTTGAGGCCTATCATTACAGTGATTTTACCACAGTTAAGGGGTTTTTAGAGGCTTTTCATCATGCCTGATTCAAAGGAATAAAGGGATACCTTAAAATTGAAAACAGCATAAGGATTAAATAAGCCCCTGTAGGTTAAAAATCAGATGGTAAAGCGTTGAATTAGCACCCTGCTAACATAAACTATAGTGAAATAACAGAAAGAAGATTAGAATCCCTGGAGTGGCAGGGAGAGAAGTGCCCTTGTCGCACACTCTCTCTTATCTTTAATCACTCTCTCATCCTCTTGTCTCAATGCTCACTACTTTAGAGACAGTCCTCCACTTCATCTCTGCAGCAGATGACACAAGATACACCAAATGCCAAGAAAGAATCTGGCCCATGTTTTCTAATTGGTTTAGATTTCATAGATATGAACATTCAGAGCTGTTTTTGCTTCGCTTCATATAAATTGATTTATCTAGAACTAGAAGTGCATCTCTCAACCAATTATGATGCGAAACCTTCATCAGATCCTAAAGCTTTTAATTCCTTCATTCAGCCGTTAAATTACACATTCAAAAGAAACTGCTCTACACGATTCTAACTGATTATGGGTACATCAAATTTTCTGTGTATGGATCGGTCTCTGTATAAGGGTTTAGCAATCTGAAATTGCATAGGTAGTCAGATACATTTCCATGGCAGAGGACTATGGGAGGGCATCTACTCAGCCAGGGCTGGGCATTTGTACCATGTTATTTGGGGCTATTCTGGGCTATTTTGTGGTTTGGCCTGCATTTAAGACAGATGTTGGGCTCAACGACTGTGTCATGGATCTGGGTTCCCTTGGCAGGACTTACTTTTTCCTTTCTTGCTAGCTTTCTTTGCAATATCTCCATCTCTCTCTGTCCAGCGTATCGACCCAATTGGACGTCCCTGTTTCCCTGAAATACTTTGGCGGTTGACTCATTCAGCTAACCGCATTCTTCCAGAACTCCTCCTCTGCCGATCAGACCTGTACCGTACTCTCTGCGCACACAGACAATGGAAAAATACTCAAATAATAATTTAATCGTTAGGTTTTAAGAGAGCTCTGACAAGGGAAATTGAAAAGTGTGAGTGGAAAAGAAGACCGAGAATGAGAGGGAGAGGAGAAAGAAAGACAGATTTATTTGTGTACATAAGTCAACCGCCCGTCCTGTCCGGTCCCGCTCACTCTCTCTCTCTCGCCCTTTCTCTCTCTCCCCACACACAGACACATCTACTCTATCCCTCTCTCCACAAACTAAAGCCACAAGAGACACACAATTCAGAGAAACACAATTCCTTTAAAATGTGAAACTCCCTCACACACTCTAGCATAATCATGTTTGCAGAGCACACCCCAGTTACTCACAACTCAAACATAAAATCAGAAAATAGAACTATACAGCTTAGTGCAGATGGACAGAGAAAGACAAAAAAGTTAAATAATAGCCTTATGCTACCTGATTGAACAACATGAACATCTTCAGTAAATCTTTGGACTCACAATGATCATTGTAAAGACAGACAAGCATCAAGTTTTTTAGACTTTTTTTTTTACTAAATTCTGCACCACATTGCAGCTTATGTTGGTCAAAAAACACCCACGTAGACAAGAACAGACTAACTGAGGGACATGCAATGCCATTAACAACAGTTTTTTTTATATACACCATTTAGGACCAGGTTTACATAAAATTGATTATACCGCAATGATTGACAGACAGACAGATCTTCTTTCAACACAACTCTGCACAACTACACATGCAGTTTCAAAGATTGTGAAGCCACTAATATGTGATCAGTGTTTTCCATTTTTCTGTGCAATATGCACCGGGCGCTCAGTGAACTGTGGGTGGTCCATAGGTGTGCCGTCCCTGAGAATAGTTTTCAACAAACTCATGCATGCACTTTTACAGCATTTTAAACACACAATGCCAAAAATGCATCCCCAGTCCACCAATACTGAGGCAAGGGCCAAGAGCATCTTAAGCTTTCTCCTTAAGCACTTACCGGAGTGACCCTCTGACTCAGGGCTCGTCTCAGACTCCATAACTTCCCACAGAGTCCAACAACTGAAATACTGTGCTGAAAGGAGACAGATGGAGGAGAAGGAAGAGAGAGAGAGAGAGAAGAGGTGCTCCCTTCACCCTATGTGTAGAGAGCTACTCTGTGCCCCAACTGCTGTCCTGTGTTTTGTGTACTGCTCCAGAGAGAGAGAGAGACAGTGAGAGAAAGAGACAGAATGGATGCTTTGTGGGCGCATGCAGATTGACTACTCCTGTAAGTTGCGGTCTCTGTTTTGCTCCTACTTCTCACGTGCTTCTTAAAGACACAGTATCAGCAACTATACTTTTTACAAGCCTGCATATTTCACTCGCGCTGTAGACTCTTTACACAAGGAATTACAAATAAAATGTCCAATATTTATGGCCACTAATGAATATCAGAGTAATGATTTGGTCGATTTACAAGCCTTTTTAACTAGTGAGGTCCAGCGTTCAGTGTTCAATACAATACACCCTTTAAAAGGTTGACTAAAAGGTACATTTGGCAGGGCCCATTTTGCAGCAGAATGTGCATGGGGAAAAATACAACATTCATTGGTAGGCCAGTCAAATTGTTAAAACACAACATCCGCCAAATAAAGTATGCACACATCAAATATTAAAGTTAACAAAAATAAGTGGACAAAATATATACACAATGAGTATAAAAGCTTGTCCTTTACCAGAAGAACAAATATTGTAGGCAACATCCTCCCCTGCTGGCCTCCATAAAAAATGACAGGCCACAAGAAACTGAGTGCAAGGTAGCAAGAATAATTTAAAAAAACAAACTTTAGTCATTACTATAGTATAGTCTGCACAATTACAACTACTACTGTATGCTCTCTTCAGTAAACAGCAAATGTGTTTGTCTTTGCAAAAATGTATCAAAGGTAGTTTGTGACAAAAACAAATGACAAACTTTGACCAATCCCTTATATTTATGATTAATAAAATAAGTAATGATGCTTTTTTATACTACAGGTGTCATTTTTGTGTCTGTTTTGATCTTCTGTTGTCAATTCTTAGTCACATGTCTTTTGGTTTTCCCACCACTCATCGTTTACCATGTCATTAGTTCATCTTCATCACCTGTTTCTTCATTACCTTCATCCGTCACTTATATTTTGACAGTTTTGACAGATTTGACAGTTATTTCCAATAACTATATTAACTAATATTTTATTAATACAATAAGTAATGATGTTTTTTATACTATAGGTGTCATGTTTGTGTCTGTTTTGATCTTCTGTTGCAGCCCATTCTCATCCCCAAGGCGTCACCTAACTGATGCCTCGGGAAGCATTTTGACCATGCTTCAATATCTGACGCTTTAGCCACCCTTTAGCGTCAGTTAGATGATGTTTTGGGTGGGAAATTCGCGTGAAAATGGTGACGCAAATGTCTGAGAAATTCAATGTAGTATGCACTCCAGGTGGCTAGGAGTGCATACTGCAGCAAACACCAAGTCCAGGCGCCTGTGTACAACCTTCACTGTCAAGCAGACTTTTGCGTTTTTACCCTTTACACGGGAACGCGACGGCAGAGCATTTTAAGATTTCCACTCTGGAGGGTGGTTTCACTTTTTTGCGTGTAAACGAAAGGCACATCACATATAAACATCATTTTCTACGTTTTCACCCGTGAGCGTTCTCGTGTAAACAGGGCCTAAGTCACATGTCTTTTGGTTTTCTTGCCACTCATCTGTTATCATTGACTACTGTCATTAGTTCATCTTCATCACCTGTGTATTCATTACTTTCATCTGTGTCACTTGGTTTATGTTCATCAGTGTCTGTATTAGTTCCCTTTGTTCAGACAGTCTTTGTCTGTTTTTGTCTGTGTAATGTTGTTGTGCTTCCTGCCAGCTTTGTCAGTTATTTCCAACTTTGTCAGTTATTCAAAATTACTGAGTGTTTTTTTTTAATGCACAAGGGTAATTCTAGCAGATGAAATAATTGAAGAAATGAGCATAACTAGAAAAAAAAAATGTAATTCCCCTGATCATCAAGTTTTTGATGATCATAGGAGAACTATCTGACTTTTTTGGCTGCTTTTAACATCTAGGTTACTAGTAGTGCACTCACTGCTATCCACTGAGAGATGGCATTGGAATTCAGGGAACTGCGTCTCAACAGGAACACTGATGGTGCGACGCAGCAGTCTGGTTTGGCAGGTGTCAGTCCTGTTTCCCTGTAGGAGCAGAGGGTGTATCTGAGAACAGGACACATAAAAGAGAAACAAATACACAATTAAGCACATATTTGGCTGCCTCTCATCTTATGATTAATATTTTCAATTTATATCGAAGAGATTCCTTCAGAGAGATTCAAGCAGAATATTATTTCATGGAGAGTAAGAAATCTTTTTAGCCAGAACATTTTCTCAATCCACACACTATTGGCAGGTGAAAAATATATGGTGGCAAAAAGATGAGAGGAAAACGCAAGGAGAAAGAGAGAGCTTAAGTGTGTGGAATTCAGTGTAAGATCTGGGCACCTCTGACTTTCTGTATGACTTTGCTTATTTTCCCAGAATCATGTTTCCAGCACACATTTAACCCTCATGGCTGTTACTGTTCATTCTGCTACTTAAGGCCCTAAATGGTTTAGCTCCAGTGTATTTAAAAGATCTTTTATCACACTAGAATCCATCACGATCTTTAGTGGAGTTTAGCTCCTATAATGTGGAATAGCCTTCCTGATAATAGTCCGGCCTTAGTCACTTTCTCCGTTTAAATCTAGATTAAAGACACATCTATGAAGGTAAAATGATGTTATAAAGAATCACACGCGCAAGGTAAGATTTGTGAAAGAGTAGGGGAGCGCGGGTCACAACCTAACGCGGGGTTAAATGTAACACGGACCGTTTACATAGTTCGTCAGGATCAAGCAGGTTATCTTTCCGCTATTTTTCTCTTGCTGCCAGAAGACGGTCTCCCATGAATTTGCGGAACGTTTTGATTATAATTCGTGAAGATACTGGACAAAGAGTGTTTTGACACCATGAAAGTCATTTTTTTCATCATAGGTTTTTTTCGGTTTCTGAGTTGGGTGTATACGTTTCCAAATCTAACTTTATATTGCTTTAATCACTGTCTTGTTGGCTCAAACATAGCACCGTTTGAAACATGTCAGCAATTCCTAGCAACTGTTAGCTAGGCTTAAAATATGTAAATACAGCGGGGTTAGTTGTAACAACTAGAGTGTTACAACTAGGCGTCCAAGTGTACAATGATAATCAAATGAAAACGGAGCCACACAACTTTTCAGGTTTGAGTATTTATTTATACATTTAACTTTGTTAGACATTCACAAACAACGTTGGAATTTAAAATGTTTAAAATTTAGTGTACTATGAATGATAACTTGTTTATTTATTAAAAATATGGCCTGTTATTAATGCAATAAACCCTTAAAATTTTTATTTTAAGCTCATTTGTATTATTATTACTGTTATTATTATTAATAATAATAATTGTACATGCAGCCGCCACACACAAATCTAATTTAATTGCAATTACAATATTTATAATTTTATTTATTATAATTTATGGCAAAACTATGCAGCCCTTTTCTATGTCTCTATCCATGATATTGATCCATAACAAAATGATGATTGATTGAGGGATGGATGTATGGATATGTCTATACAGAATATCAAACTATACAAATAAAATAGTACTGAATTATGTGTGTTACACACAAGTGTTACAACTAACCCTTCTGTCTGTTACAATTAACCCCGTATATGGGGTAACATTTGCACTTCTGTCACTTTCAGTGCAATTGTACGAAAATGGTAGGTCCTAGAAAAAAACTTTAAGTGGTCATTTGTAGCAGAGATGTGTATGTTGCTTGTGTAAAAAAGAATTAATCTAACCTAATTATTTTTTAATTAATTGAGCTAAAACCAAAATGCGTTAGGTTGTGCCCCGCTCTCCCCTACATAAAATTGAAAGCGTAAAATAAATTTGCATACGCAAGGTGTAAATCGCCCTTCAATTGTAAGGAAAAAAAATTTGCAGTATTTAACTGTTATTCGTAAGTGTAAGATTTTGAAGCTGCAGCTTCATGCTAACCCAAAATAAATAAGATCTGTATTCTTCAGACTTTTATTTTTCCACGCTTACACTTTTGGCACGGTTTTTGCGCACAAATGCGGTCAAAGGTATTACAAGCCTGTGAACAGCAATCTGCAAGCAAAAACAACAGAGGCAGGAACATCAAAACAGATGAATTGCGTAAAATCAAACTGTGTGTAAAAAAATAAACTGTTGCAAATGTCTAAATAACTTGTTGTGTGCATTGGGTAAAAAAGTTCCCAAAATAACCCAATTTGTACAGTTGCTCTCTCTTTTACCGCGCTTCCAGTTTTGGCATGATTCTCTCATTCAGTTTTGCAAGCGTGAAGAGGAGGGCAGGACCACCTTCATCATGTAGCCAATCAGATAAGCTTCTCGCCGACATTTGATTTACTCTGATCTGATTGGTTCAATAAACACGCCGCCCGTCACCACAACACACCTTTATCTTCATTCGACTCAGAAATATTTCATTGCCGAAATGGTACTTTTAATGCATACATACATACAGTGATGTAGTGGTGCCTGGAGAAGTGGGTATACTCTCAATTTATGCCCCCAATATTTTTTAAGCGTCCCAGCAAAGGATGAACGCTCTGTGTTATAAACAGTGACATGTAAGACTACTAGTCTTGCATTAGTAGGCTATTCAATATGCAAGACTATAGAATAGAGTAGAGTATAATAAATACAATAGAACACAATCGGTCGTATTCTTGCATATCAGGGCCGCACATATGGTTTTCTAAATACCCAGGTGCCAGGCCCCATAAATATCATTGGGGGGTTGGGGGCATGCACCCGCTGAGAAAATTTTGATTTTCCTGATCTCGAAATGAGCATTTTAAGGTGTTTTGGTGGCCAAAAAAATTAACATCAGTAGCTTTAAAAGCATGAAGAAGCCTATTTGATCAGATTCTTAAACATGAGAATCAGTTCCAGTTTCATCTACTTTTCGTTCCTAAATTAATCAATGTTTTTTGGACTAATCAGTTAATTTAATTAATGGTTCAATTGCTCACTCAAAGAGACAGTCACTTGTCACCACCCTCTCAAGTTATAAAAACAGTAAAAAAAAATCAAACACATTATACAAATATATTTATACAATAATAATGGCAATATATTTAATAGGGTGCTTGTGTTGTTAAATTGAGCTTATAATTTTCACTGTCTTTAATCAAACTGATTATTTCTGTCAGTCATTTAAAACGTCTATTGAAAAACAGCCGTAAATTTGAGCTGCATCTTATCGGTAACGCTTCCTTTTACAGTCCAGTTACCCATGTAAATACTATGTACTTATTTTAGTAACTACAATTACTGGGTAATAACTAGTACCAACCCTGAACCTACCCCTAAACCTACCCCTGTTCCATGTACTTACCTTATATTAGCCAGTACTTTCTAGGTAAGTACACTGTAAGTACTATACTGTAAAAGGAAGCGGTACCATCTTATCTTACACTGTATGATCGTTAACTGAAGTGAAGCGTCGCGTTGGATTCGCGCTCGGCTCGCGCTTCTGTGAACAAAAATACTGCATTCTTTGATTGGTCTCATGAACATTTTGACATTGACGAGCAGGTGAGTGCTGAAGCAGATCAGATGAGAAGGTCAGTTATCGTTGCAATGGGTGAATCATTGCAGCAACAAATTAGAGTTAATATTACGGGTATGACCCTAACTGGTTGTTTTTTATTCACGAAATTGGATTAGCAACTAAATGATGCGCATCAGAGGGGATTTAGAAGTGGGTATACGCAATGTCGACTGAACAGGAAGTGGGTATACGCCATATACCTGCGTATACCCTGCACTACACCACTGCATACATACATGTTAAATAAATAAATGTTTTTCCTGTTTCTACCTAGGGATGCTAACTAAAGATTCACCAGTCTCCAGTTTGGATCCAGCCTCTTACAAAGATTACATATAGGAATATTTCTTTTAGACCAGGAGGTACACCTATAAAACATAATAATAATAGGTTCAGCAAGTAAACAAATTGCTCAGTGCATTAAAGATCTGGCATGGCCAGAGAGAATCTGTCTCTTGATTCTCCTTCAGCACTGCTCTGCCAGACCACTAATAGAGGTCTGGAGATTTATTACAGCGCTGCTCTCCGGCTGATAACAGAGGCTTCAACATACAGCGTGAGCTATGGGGGAACGGAAAATCCTTTATCGACCATGGTACACAGCATATATTCTTCGCAAGTGTGGACCACATATTGATCGTCCCTGTGAAACGCCGTGCGTCTTAGCTGCCATGGCGAAAAGTGAGCTCAGGGAGCTTGCTGATGTACCACATTTCTGCACGTCACAATGACAAACTACTCACAGCTACACGCCATTCGCTCTCGTGTGCTAGCACTAGTTCAGTCCAGCAGATAATAGTTCCCCCTACTGCCTCTTCCTTTCTTTTTCTCACTCTTTATTTTTTGTTTTACATTTAGTATTTATTTCTGCACAAAAATATCAAATAAAGGTGTCATTTATTCCTGTGACCATATGAACTAAACTTTGGATGTGACTCACATGATCTGTGACAAAATGATTGGATCACCTGCAATTCATGTAAATACCACAGCCAGTTAAAAAAAAGGTAACACTTTACAATACGGGTGCACTAATAAGCTTTAATTCATGCTTAACTAATGCACAGATAATACTAATTTAATGTGTTACTTATGATTATCTAAGCTATTCATTAATGATTACCACATTAGGAACTAATTAAGAGTCTGTAAGGTTAATGTATTAGTTCATACATGAATTGTTATTCATTAAATATGTAATTGTGGATTAATTCCATAATAACTCATTTTTTTAACTAATAGTGTTAATTATTATGTTAATTACCAGAATGAGCCAAAGCCTTGTGTTTCAACTTCCAGATAATATGACAGGTACACTAATATGCATTAATACATGATTCATTAATTAATTGTTAATGAAAATTCATGTGCAAATTACTACAATTACTAAATGACTAGTTAATAATGATACGCCTCAACAAGTAAAGTCATAACATAATGATACCCCTGCATCATTAGCTAATGATTATTTAAAGCAGACAACTGGAAGTTGAAGTGCATAGCTTTGACTAATTGTGGTAATTAACACATTAATTTACACTATTAGTTAATAAAATATGTTATTAAGGAATTATTACACAATGACACAGTGAATTAATAGCAATTCATGTATTACTTAATCTATTAATCATATAGACTCTTTATTAGTTGCTGATGCAGTAATCATTAATCAGGGCCCAAGCCCTGAAAGGGCGCAGAGCCCTATTGTTTTCCTTCCGATTATTCTTAGGGCCCAAGCCCTGAAAGGGCGCAGAGCCCTATTGTTTTCCTTCCGATTATTTTTTTTTTTTTTTTTTTTTTTTTTTTTTTTCTAGCGACTATTCGGGGCACTTTTGGGGCCTCTTAACATGCTCGAAAACTCTTGAAACTTTGCACACGGGTCAGAACCGCTCGGCCATCAGAGCCGGGCTGAAGCTGGTACCCGGGCGTGGCAGGGCGGCTCGTCAGCGCCCCCTGGAATGGGGTCCGAACACCTGGTCCATAACTCAAACACACTTGCATGTAATAATATGAAACTCGGTACACATGTCGATAGCAGAATTTCATCTATACCTCGTGTTCTTACTTTTTACCCCAGCCCAACAGGAAGTCGGCTATTGAGGTTTTTTTGTAAAACACACGCAATGAACTTTTAAATACTCCTCCTAGAGCTCTGATCCAAATTCGACGAAACTCGGTCAGCGTGAAGTCAAGACATTGAGGATGAAAGTTTGTGTGGGGATTTTTGATATCTCGAACGGTTTGGCCGTGGCGAGGAAACGAAACTATGGCGAGAAACGTGAAACAGGAAGTGTGTCATAACTTCAGCATACATTAACTGATCTGGATGAAACTTCAGCAGTGCGTTCGCTGTAAGAGGACGATCACATGGATGTGACTATTGTGAGTCAAAGTTATAGCGCCACCAACTGGCAGCAGGAAGTGTGTCACTTTCAAAATGCTTTGAAATCACCCTCTTATTTTTACCCAATTTGCTTCAAACTTCATCTGTATAATGTAAATACACGGCAGATGAAGACCTATGAATGGATTCTCTGATATCTTTGAAACTGTTGCCGTGGCGACGCATCAAACTTTACCATTCTTTTAGGATGCATTCTTTTAGGGATTCGAACATTTGTCCATAAATCAAACACACGTGCATGGATTAATATGAAACTCGGTACACTCATAGATCACATCAGGCCAAACAACTTTCGTGCTCTAAGTTTTACGACAGTTCAAACGGAAGTCGGGAATTATGTTTTTTTTTTTTTAGATAAATGTCCTAGAAAAACATCAAATTACAACCCATGCTGTTACCAATCACCACCAAACTCGGTGTGCATGAAGTCAAGACATTGAGGATGCTAAATTCCGGACGGATTTGTGATATCTCGAACGGTTTGGCCGTGGCGAATTTTTTTGACTAAAAAAGGACACATAAAGTGTGTTATAACTTGGTTAGTTTTACTGACAGTTACAAAACTTGCCGTGTATATTGTTCTATTCAAGCCAAACAACTTTCTAATTAACAAATATATATATATAAATATAGCTGCGAGCAGTGCATCGGGCCCAAGCCGGTGGCACCCAACCCCGGTGCCTAAAGGCACCGGGATGGGCGGTACCGCCGGCTTTGGCCCTCTCATCGCTGCTCGCAGCTATATTTATATATATATATATATACATATATATACACACACACACACACATATATACACACACACACACATAAAGCCGGTGGCACCGCCACCTTGGTGCCTTTAGGGTTATTCTGCACGACGTGTAAAAATCGTAACCCCTGCTTTGGAATACATACTAGTATGTATTCCACAATTGGAATACATACTAACATACTAGTCAGAACTAAATAGTTGATATCTGAATGACAGATCACCATAGAAGTCACTGGAAAAAATGTGACTAGTAACAAAGAATAGTTACTAGTCACCATTGAAAATAAGTACTAGTGTCTAATGAATAAGTACTAGTATCTATTTAATAGGTACTAGCATCTAATGAATAAGTACTAGTAACTAATTAATAAGCATTGGTATGTAATGAATAAGGACTAGCATCTAATGAATAAGTACTAGTATCTAATAACTAAGGACTAGTGTCTGAATGAATAAGTACTAGTATCTTTAAAAGGTACTAGTACTTGAAAGAATAAACACTAGTATCTAAAGAAAAGGCACTAGTATCTAAAGAATAAGCACTAGTAGCTAATGAATAAGTACTAGTACTTAATGGAATAGATACTAGTATCTAAAAAATAAGTACTAGTAGCATGAAAAAGAGAGACTAGTAGGTTAAAATGATTAAATGTTAAAACGGCTTGCCATATCTCATCTGTCGTTTCGACTAGTCACAATTACGTTACAGATATCTTAAATGATAATACAAACTATCCAAAATGTAATTACAGACTAGAAAGACGTTGTTGATATCTACAATGTTAATTACGAATAGTCAAACTTAGCTTTTAAACGTTAAAAGGGCTTGCCATACAGAAGTGTAGGCTCAGAGAGACACTCAACATTTTCAAACCAAAATATCTGACTTTCTGTGGGTCCTAGCTCATGAGTGTAAATTAGAAAGTTGTCCGGCTTGAGGAGAATATGATGATATGATATGAAACGATGAAGATCAACATGTGTACTGAGTTTCATATTATTACATGCAAGCGTGTTTGATTCATGGACCAAGCTTTTTGTGACCCCGTTCCAGGGGGCTGCTGTCTAGCCCCCTTGCCACACCCGGGTACCATCTTCCCGGCTCTGATGGCTGTGGGATCTGACCTGTGTGCAAAGTTTCAAGAGTTTTCAAACCCATTAAGGGCCCCAAAAGCCGCTAAGAGATTCTCAAATCATCAAAAAGGAATGTTGAAGTTTGATGCTTGCTATGGCAACATTATCTTAGATATTTGAATAATGCTTTCACAGCTCTTCATCTGGCGTGTGTTTACATTATGTTTTAAGCAAATCGGGTAAAAGTAAGAGTGCCGATTTCAAAGCATTTTGAAAGTGAAACACTTTCTGCTGCCAGTTGGTGGCGCTATATATTTGACTCACATCTATGTGATCGACCTCTTACAACGAACACACTGCTGAAGTTTCATCAAGATCAGTTAATGTATGCAGAAGTTTTAACACACTTCCTTTTTGATTTATTTACTTACTCTTTTGATTTATGGACCAAGTTAATTTAATTAATACACTAATTATATAAAACTATTGTCAAATGCACTACAATTAAACAGGTTATATGCCTTTACTTATAAAAAAAATAAAAATAAAAACTTATGTAAAAAATACCAGGCTTAAAGCAATACGTAACTAACGAAGTAGAT